>JAYEAL010000244.1:0-40989 GCA_036419045.1 Scirpophaga incertulas | reverse complement strand
TTATAAAAATATTGTATAATATTATATTATAAGGAAATTCGTATGAGTCTGTTAAATATTTATTATAATGCATCAAAACATCAGTCCCACATTATTGGTCGAAAATTAAATAAAAAAAACAACAAAGATATTTTGCATCATCTACAACTATTAACAGCCTAGTTAAAAAAGTTTCGTGAATATTTACAATCGCGATTGAATAAATATGTACATTTAAAAATATTGGTTATTTATTTTAATTTTATAAAAATGAAACTATTGGTGAACTGACCCTCCAACCCCCTGACTGATGACTCTATCAACCATCTTGGTTTAACGGGCCGAAACAGTGAGAGATGCACACGGAACCTGCATACAGCACTCTGCCGCGCACATTTCTTGACTTCCTACAAATTCTTTAAGTTTGCCTCTATTGACACTATTGGAGAACTATCATAAAAACGAATTAAGTACAAGGTGTTATCATATCAAGGGGTCCTTGGGAACATCTCAGGAGACAGGTTTTAATATTCTCTAGCAATATATATAATTATATTATAAATTTCTTTGAATGAATAAAACCAATCAATAAACAGAGTTGATGCCAGCTAATTCACTAGGCACTTAGTCAATAGTGCTAACAATTCTTTCACATATAAATTAATCTATCATACCAATTGTATTCGATGAATTAATTATGCTGTACATCCAAGAGCTATGTCAATGTCGCGCGAGCGGAGACAAAAACGAAACACATTTGATGTGTGATAATAATTGTCCTCCTCCTCTTCCCCCCCGGATCGCTCAGAGAGTGCTCGCGAGTTTGGCTGTGTTAATTTATTATTTTCTCTTAAATATTAAATTTTAAACATCGAAAATTACGCTCAAATATTAGGAGTGCATAACAAGATAGCAGGTAACATAACACTATCCGTATTATCTGCCATCCAAGCTCCACCCACCACCCAGCTTGGAACAGCCGTAGCAGAGTGCTACGACTCCGCTACGATTTTGCTACGGCTACAGTTACTGTGCTACATACAACACGTGCACCGTAAAGTGACCGCTACGAATTCATGTTGCCCTGGTACTTTTTGTCACTTGAACCGAAGCAATACGATCGATATTGGTGAATGTAATATCCAGCTATCGACACGTACATATCATTTGCACACTCATAATTTTTAGTACAAATGGAATCGAACAAATCATTGTCGGATTCCGAAACTGTAATGGAGCAGAAAACACCACCTTCCTTTAATCCATTACGCAACAAAAGAAAAAGGGAAGAGGACCTTATTTCGGAACTAAAGGAAGAAATGAAGACCATGTTTTCATCTTTATTGAAAACTCAGAAACAAGAATTTGAAAAAAATGCAAGCACATTGAAAGAAATCCAAAAGACAAACCAAAACATAGAAAATTCTATAAGTTTCTTAACGGAACAGAACAAAGAATTTCAGAAAAAAATACAGTTATTAGAAGAACAAGCTAAGGAGGACAGGAAATACATAACAGTTCTGGAAGATAAAATTGAAGATATGCAGAAAGATAACCGTAAGACAAACCTAGAAATAAAAAATGTGCCGAGAATGCCCAATGAAACAAAAGATGATCTTATAAATATGGTAACAAATCTATCAAAGAATATAGGTTGCGAAATGTCAAAATCAGAAATTAAAGATATATTTCGAAAAAAGGGCAAGAGAGAAGAAATTCTGAATGTACCAATAATTGTAGAAACCGCATCAACCATTATAAAAAATGACTTTCTTAAAATGTGTAAGTCCTTCAATATAAAGCACAAATCAAAACTATGCGCCAAACATCTGGGTATGCGAAGTTCAGAAGATACTTCTATCTTTGTTTCGGAACATTTGACCGCAAAGGCCTCCCGACTATATTTTCTTGCACGCGATTTAGTTAAGTCACACGGATTCAAATTTTGTTGGACAGCGTATGGCAAAGTTTATGTAAGAAAGGAGGAAAATTCAAGAATAATTTTGATCAAGAATGAAGCTCAGATACAACAAATTATAAGCCGGATATGACTAGTTTTAGGTAAACAAATAATTTCTATATTTATATTTTTGTATTATAACCTTATTATTAGTTTTTTCCATGTAATACACATACACTACACACACTTCATCTGTATAATTAATATTCAACAGTTACTTGTACAGATCATAAACATACACTGCACACATTTATTCTTAAACAATTTTACTCAAACATTCTCTCACTCTGTTTGGTGTACATATTGATTGCAGATTTTTCGTGTGGTTTATGGATGGCACGGTTCAGATACTGCCTCGGATATATAATATCATTGCTTTATGAATAATACTCAATCAACCCTAAATGAGATAGACGAGTCTAAAATAGCTGATTCTTTTAAATGTGACCTAATTGATTTAAGCAAATACATAAACATACACAAAAAGGATTTTACTCTAGTGTCACAAAATATAAGAAGTATATTTAAAAATTTTGATGATTTTTTGGCTACCATATATTGTATAAATGTCGATCTGGATGTTTTGATTTTGTCAGAATGCTGGATTAGCTGTGGTAAACCAATACCTACACTACCGAACTATTCGTCGTTTGCTACAAAATTAAATACAAACCAGAGTGATGGTGTAGTGATATACGTAAAAAATAATCTTAAAGCAAAAATAAGAGAGGTAAAATTAGATCATGCAACATGTATACAACTAAACGTATTGGACCAAACAATCTTAGGTATTTACCGTTCACCGTCAATTTCCAATGCTACAGAATTCATAAATTCACTTAGCAATCACTTGGATACAATTAAGTCTTACCGTAACATAATGATAACTGGAGATATAAACATAAATCTAATTCCAATGGAAAACGAAGTTTCAAATGACGTCAATAATAGGAATAAATATTTGAGTATGTTGTCCACACACGGTATCCTTCCTGCTCATATGTTACCGACAAGGAAAACTCGATGCTTAGATCACTGCATGTTAAAGCTAGATAAGGATAAGTTAGTCTCACATATTGCAATTTTAAATACGACAACGACTGATCATGACACTGTTTTTATAAAAATATCTAAATTAAAAAAGCATATTATCTGCCGTAAAACAATGGAATTTATTGATTATGATAAAGCTCATGTTAAATTATTAGAAAAGAATCTCCCTGCATTGATACTTTTAAATGATCCAGAAGTAGTTGCTGAGCAACTAATTGAAAAAATATCTGACTCTCTCAAAGAAAGCACAACTATAAAAACTATACCAAAATGTAAGCGAATTATTAAGCCCTGGATCACTCCGGGCATTCTACGCTGTATCAATAATAGGAACAAAATGCAAACCAAACTTAGATGTGACCCGTTCAACCAAATTCTAAAAATAACATTTAAGAGATACCGTAATCACTGCAACAAATTAATAAAGAAACTTAAAATGAAATATGAAAAAGAACAATTAGATAGCTGTGTAAAAAACCCAAAAGTGCTCTGGAAGACAATTAAGGAAATAACACACCTTAATTCTGATAAAACACCAAACTCAGAACTGTTAAATATTAAAGCTACTGCGGAAGATTCTGTGAACTCTGTTTGCGATTATTTCACAAGCATTGGTAGAAAATTAGCTGAAGAAATTCCAATAAAAAATGCTAGTACTCCAGTAGAAAAGCATAGGTGTCTGACGGGATCACAAATTTCATCCTTCGTCCTATTGGAAAGTGATCCTTATGAAGTAGATAGGGTCTTATCTAGCCTTAAATCGGAAAGTTCGCCTGGATGGGATAACATTCCAACTCACTTCCTAAAAATGGCTCGATCTACAGTAGTACCCGTAATAAGCCATCTAGCAAACCTTTGCTTTCAAAAAGGCATTTTTCCGGCTCCATTAAAAAGATCTATAATTACACCAGTGTTTAAAGGAGGGGATAGATGTGACGTGAGTAATTATAGACCGATCTCAGTCTTGCCAGCAATATCTAAAATATTGGAAAAACTTATTAATATTCGTCTCACAAATTATCTTGAAAAATTCAAAATTCTTTCTCGAAATCAATACGGATTTAGGCGCGGAAAATCCACAGAAGATGCAGTGCTGTCACTAACATCTGTAATATCAGACTGTCTGGATGATGGAAAGAAATGTCTATCAATATTTCTTGACCTTAAAAAAGCCTTTGACTCGGTTTCCTTATCCATCCTACTTGATAAGTTGGAGTTCATTGGCATAAGAGGTTTGCCACTGAGACTATTTGAAAACTACTTGAAGGAACGTAGGCAAACAGTAAAGATAGGTACATGTTTAAGCAAGGATTCAGTTGTTTCTTTCGGGGTTCCACAAGGCAGCGTCCTTGGGCCTACCCTATTCTTAGTGTATATCAATGACCTGACTAACATAAATATAAAAAATGGGCAGGTATTGTCCTATGCTGATGACACTGCACTGGTATTTAAAGGTGCTGACTGGAAGTCATTACATGCAAGTGCTGAAGATGGTCTTAAAAAGGTATCAATCTGGCTACAGGACAATTTGTTAACATTAAATTCAGCAAAATCTAATTTTATGTGCTTTAGTATAAATAGTACTACTCAGCCGTGTAGTGATTTCTCTCTAAAATTACATAAATGCAACAAAAGTAATACTCACATGTGTAACTGCACCATTATTGAGAAAGTCAAAACAACTAAGTACCTAGGGGTTATACTAGATCATCACCTCAACTGGCATGCACACATTGAGTATATGAGTGCAAGAATGAGAAAATTAATATGGATTTTTAGGAAATTGAGACATGTTACAACAAAAAAACTTATAAAGCAAATTTATATTGCGCTGGCTCAGTCTCTGATGGGATATTGTGTCTCTGTTTGGGGAGGGTCTTACAAGACCAAGCTAATAGAATTAGAAAGAAGTCAGCGTTGTCTACTCAAAGTTATTTATTTTAAGCCATTTAGATTTAGTACTTATGAACTTTTTGATTTTTGTAAGCTGCTCTCAATCAGAAAATTATATATTCTGCAAGCAGTCCTAAAATTACACAAGTCTCTTCCATACAACACAAAGTTAATGAGAAGAGGGAGGATGAATGTGGTGGCTAATGTTCGTAGATCAAGAACAAAATTTGCTAAGCATCAATATACAAGACTATCAGCGTTCATTTACAATAAACTAAATAAGATCCTAAATATTCACGAATGTAATACGCGGAAATGTAAGGATGTGATAACAGAATGGCTATTAACCAAATCTTACGATGATATTGAACAATTTATGCAATAAACGATAGGTACCTACACCTGAATATATGCAACCAGCCATGCATGCATGCACATATGACTACAAACAAAAAGAAAACCACACACACACACGCACACAGACTCACACACACGCACACACTCACGCACACACACACACACACACAAACACACATTAGAATTAAGAAATTGTTAGTATAGATAATTAAATTAGTATAAGAAAATGTAAGATGTTACTACGAGATATGGAAGAGCGGGGCTTCCTGACACAAGCATCTTCGGATACTTACTAGGTTGGCTCCAATCACTATAAATTATGTAACTGCAAATTTTGTTACTGAATAAACTATTTTTCATTTTTTCATTTTCATTGTTTTAAGCAAAGAAGTAATCGACTAAATACAGCAGCAATTGCCAATTTTGTTGTAAAATATGCCTTAACAGTTGTGTACTCGAGCACTCATTCGCTGACAACTTCCTGCCACAACCAGCTAACACTCGTGATGTCATCGTAACACCCCCAGTATATTTTACGACACGTCCGAACAGTATCTCAGACAGAATGGCTCGTTCGATGTTCAGATAGTAGTAAGCTTCGTAAGCAAATGACCGAGTTAAGACGTAGAGTTGGGACTAGTGCTTACTGTTCTTGGTCGTTTATCAATGTTATTTTACGATTGCTATCGCGCTCTCGGACTTGCCAGTGTAATGCGCGGAGATATTAAATTGATGGTCTTTTGTTTTATGGTTTTAGCTGTCGGTAATGTACTAGCAAAGTCAGGAGGCCAATTTATTTTCACTTTAATATATATTTACTACAGTTAGCTATTATAACTTATCTAGCTGACCCGACAGACGTTGTCCTGTCAAATGTCTCAAATGTCATGTTGTCTCATGTTGTCTCGCTGTATGTAAAAAAATATTTTTCCGCTTTTCTATTGAAATTATTCCTGAATTCTCACGGAGCCCGAGACCTTTCCAACAAATGCAAAACCGTGGAAATCGGTTCGTGCGTTCTGGAGTTATAGCGTCAGGAAGGAAAACCAGACTTAATTTTATATAGTAGATTTAAAACGATACCCTTTTGTGTCATTAGAATCGATTTCTTAATATTTCCAAGTAATGACTTTTTCAACAAATGTAGGAAAATAACAGAGAGGAAAACGGAAGAAGAATAGTAAAGAAGGAAGTAAAATAAAAGAGATATATGTTTTTCTGAAAATAAAAATCTAGTGAACAAGGTGGGATTTAGTTGATAATGGAGTGAGATTTCTATATATATCCAATGGTTTGAAACTTCCATCACTCGTCCCTCTTTCGTATAGCAGTTTGCTCTACATTTTCGCTTTCCATGAGTTCTGCCCATTTTCATGTTTCTACTCTAGTAGGACTAAAGGAAAACACTTCAGTATATATGGAATTCCGTCGAACATTGTAGAATGAAAAATCTTTATTTATTAACTATGCTTTATATATTATGAAATAAAAGTGTTCATTTTTGTACAATTACCTGAGTAATAAGTGATGAGATACAAATGAAGATAATCTATCTATCTACGCAAAAATGTAATTAGATAATTCGTCGAAGAAGCGTCGAAGAACTTCGTGATTTCTGGGTTTTAAAGTTAACAATTGATACATCATCTCATTGCAGGTCAGAATTAAGCATCGAGATAATTACACTAGACTCGAAACACTTAACAATATATAAAATGTTTTGTCGTATTGTCGTATTGCGACTTATAGTTTTACGACCGGCCGCCTGCCTGATATCAACCTGCGAATGATATAGAGGAGAGCGGAAGAGGAATACATGTTGCGCTTACCCCAAATAAAATTCGGATAGGGCAGGATAAAAGAAGAAGAAAAACGTTCTGCTGTCTGTTACATGAAACAAGATAAGTTGTTTGAAATAAAGACTTTAACAGAGTTCAGAAAGTAATAATTAGATGGAGAAAATAATGTAACTAGATTAATATAAATCTATACGTAAACATAATAGCCGCCGCCGGCCGCAGGCGTCGTTCGTCTGTCATATAGCTTCACAATAGCCATACATCTGCTTAAGACGAACAATACATATAATAATTAATATACATATAATAATTAATATACAGACAAAATCGTTCCATCACTTCAACTGAAAAATCAAATCTGAAGTGATGGAACTTAGGCTGAGTATAGTTGGTAAATTATGCCGGTTGGGCCGCTACGGCTGGCATAAAGTCTAACAAAATCTCTGCAGTACTAGGCTATACTGTACGAGTATACTGGGCACATTTCTTGCTTCTTGTGACGGATTCTCAGCCACTCTTCTCCAGAGGCAAATACACTGTAAAACTACGATTTTACTATTTAATTATTGACTATTTAGGTATTTGATATACTTAATTACCAATTGTTGCTAAACAATTATTTAACGTAGTTCAAAGTTTCGTAACTTCAATATCAAGAAAATCATATACAGAAATAGAATTCTTGAAATAAATACGTTTTAAAATAAAAAAGGATTCCTTTTTTTTGTATTAGTTTGATTTTGCAACATGTAACTAGTCCATTTTTATTCAATCTCCATGATAAATATAAAAATAGTATAATGAGTTTTACGGTGTTTATAAGAATATATCTTGCTTTTTGTGCTTAATGTTTTCATTTGGAATAATGTGTTTAATTTATATCTGTTTAAAATCTAAAGCAGTAGTCATACAAAGATTAATATAATAGACATGAATTCGAAGCTCAATTTTAATTATTATATTGATCAATAATTAGTCAAATACACAAGCGATGATATAACAGAAAAAAAGAATGTTAGTTTATACTTAATTATACTCGTATTGAAAAGAAGAAAAAGAAAGAGTAACTGAATAACAGGAACTTGTACCTAAATCCCGAAAGATAGTGGTGTTTCTAAATGCCTGTATCAATATTTTCAATCGTTTCTTTAAGATGAAGTAAGTTATTTCACTAAAATTATAATTATATTATCCAAACATTGTTTAAGAATTTCGATTCCGTAGTATCGAAAATAGACAGCCAAGATACAATCATAGGATTTTGTCTGTGAAGTTTTAAAGTCCGTTGGCAATTTGACTCCTAAATATTAATAGTGACTCGTTTCCATTTCGAGTTGATAAAAATAGGAAACGATCTTAATTATGATCTGTCTTTTAATATAAACAAACTGAAGAGCAAAATCTAATATTGTGATTTAGGTTTCTGTCGACATACAAGTATGTAGAAGTTTATATTGGATATTTTAATATCAGTAAATACACACATACCACTAAATTATAAAGCAATGAGGTCCTGACATAAACTCATTAATTACGTTATAACAGACCAAAATCTAAAACAAACAAACAATTGGTGTCCCGGAAGGGTTAACACTGCGTTTGATACCCATTGAAATGCTATACATTTTATACTGCTGGTCAGTTAGACCCCACCTATTATTACTACATGAACAATAGACTCACCGAGATTCATAGAACTTGATATTAGTGTATGAAATGTAATAACAATTTATTAATATTGATTATATTTTCCGTGCGGTATTTCTAATATGTGTACCGCTCATATTGTTCTTATGAATGACGTAAGAATCAATTAACAGAGTTCACCGCAATCACATCTTAACGCAGTGTTCAATTAGTGGCAGTAACTGTCGACGAATAGAAATTTATATACAATATATATACACATTTAAATTTAGGCCACTCGTATATTAGTTTGAAAAACAAATACAAAAAGATCTTCACAATTTTAAATCCTTCTAAAGGAAAAAGTTTTTACGAAGCTCCGCCTGCGCTCAACCCACTTAAACTTCATCCGGTCCAAAATACCACAACCTACACAAAATGTCATTCACTTAAAATATTCAACATCGCATATAAAGCGATTATTAACAGACTCTCGTCCTGAACATAAATAGAATAAAGAGGAACATAATGTTCGGCCATTAAGGGCAGTTGAATACCCTAACACAGCGTAAACTGTGCAAACTGGCTTTTAACGTGGCCCGTTTAATTTCATTTAACCTGAAACGCTTAGCTGTCACTGAGAACTAGTTTCATCATACTTGTGTAACACTCAGAAGGGAAAAGGAGAGAAATTAAATATTTATCACTGGAGCACCAAATTTATTATTCACTTAGACAGAAAATAATAGTAATTCACAGAGATTTTCACTTACATTGCAATTCATTAAGAGCTTCACTTCAAAACTGACTGACCGACCGTTGACACCTTTACTGGAGTTGTGTTCGGGACGATGTAGCACAGCTAACTGACTCATAGCTGTTACGACGTGCAACAAGAAACCTCGCTGCGACACTGCTTTACCACTAAAGCTAAAAGCCTAGCTACGACACTGCTATACCACCGAGGCACACTGTATGCAGTGCTGCGCGATAGTGTACAATATTAGTTTCCGACAATACTATGGATATTGTATACAATACTAATATAGTTGGTTACAGTCGGCCATCCTTATATAACGAGTCCCATCGTTATTCTAATCTAATCACTCAAATTATAATTTACTAACACTCCTGGGCGGTAAGTTCATATGCCTCTCATGCCCGCTACGTAGCAACCTCACTTCTTAATTATAGTGGTGTGGATGAAGTTACTTCATTCCCTTCACAGTCACCCACAGCTCACTGCGATGCTACGTAACACTCCTGGGCGGCAAGTTCATATGCCTCTCATGCCCGCTACGTAGCACCCTCACTTTTTAATTATAGTGGTGTAGGTGAAGTTACTTCATTCCCTTCACAGTCACCCACAGCTCACTGCGATGCTACGTAACACTCCTGGGCGGCAAGTTCGTATGCCTCTCATGCCCGCTACGTAGTACCCTCACTAGTCACTATATGTTGACGTTTAATCACACACAAATAATATCTATATTTCTTAGTATCAATCACATATATTATATATTATAATAAATATATCGCTTATTATAATAATAATCACTAGAGTAAATAAGCATCTACTTACTATCTAATCAATTAAACAACTCGCTAGTCACTACCATTATTTTTATTTCAATCATATTACGTAATACATTTCGTAGTAATGAATTAACTGCAGTATGCCGCTAACATTTTCCACAACAATTATTTACAATAAAATTTGTCTACTTACTAGATTATTCACTGATTATGCGATTATTCGCATGAAATAATTAAATTGAGAGCTTAGAAAAATCATAAAAGTTAGTTTTAAGTAAACATTTTAGTTCTATTCTTATTTTGTAGAAATCGCAATCATACTCGGCAACTATTATCCTACTCATTGTTTTCACTATCACTACTCTCGTTTGATGAGCAAGCAGGGGCGTTGAAGCTTAACCATGGGAATATTTTGTCAACTGAAACTACACTCTCATACCGTTTCCCTTTTCTAGTTAACGGAGTATCCTCTACCAGATATCGATCATGCGGCAAGACCTTTTTGATCCTGTAAGGCCCTTGACACTTTGCCTGCAACTTTTTTGATTGTCCGGCGCCTGTAACTAATGCTCTTGCTATTCGCACTAAATCACCTTCTTCATATTTCCTGCTCTCTTTTCTATGTCTATCAAACCTATTTTTATTTACTTCTTGATTTTTTTTTATGAGTTCGCTAGCCTCCGACCTAATGTCATCTAAATTTGTAATTATAGTCCCCCCATTCACGTCATCTATTAAATTATTTAGTACACCCTGTGCTGGATTATTCACTTTCCTACCTAAAAGGAGTTCTGTGGGAGTTTTCTTTGTGACTTCGTGTACGGTGGTATTAATGCCTAATTGTACATCTGGTAAAAGATCATCCCAAGTATTATTTCCTTTTCCGTGTGTCATAGACCCAAGGGAAGCTAGTATTGTGCGGTTGTACCGCTCAACCTGGCCATTTGCGCGGGGTGTAGCCACGGCGTTTAATATATGTTTAGCTCCTATTGAACTCATGAAGGATTTAAACTTTTTGCTTGTGAAACTGGTTCCTCTATCGGAGATAACCCTTACAGGACTACCGAAATAACTAATTAATGTTTTAAATGCTTTAATAGTTTCCTTTGTTTTAGTGCTTCGTACCGGGGTCAAGTTCACGTACTTAGAGAATGAATCTATAATGACTAATATATATACATTTCGACGTTTACTACGAGGGAAAGGGCCAAGGTGATCCACATGCAATGTGTGGAACGGGAGCTCTACCTTTGGGATTGGGTGGAGGAACCCTTCTTTGTTTCCAGATGGCAGCTTGTGGTGCGCACATTCCAAACATGCTCCCACGTATTTTTTTATAAATTTGCGCATTTTAGAGAACCAAAAGAGCTCGCGTACTCGGTTTAAGGTTTTCTCAAAGCCAAAATGACCAACATCGTCATGATTAGCTTTGAGTACCTGCCAACGTACTCCGCGCGGGACAAGCCATTTCAATTTGCCGTCATTAAGGATACGAAATACTCTCCCATTCTTCACCTTATATAGCTTGAAGATTTCCGAAATCTTCGGAGTTTCTGGATCATCTAGTATCTCCCGAATACGTCTGATTTCCTCGTCAGCCGATTGTACAGTGGAAATCCAATCTTCAGAGCTCACTGTAAGAACATCGAGCGTGTGAACCGCTTCGCGGAAATTTCCTTCAACTGGGCCTCTACTAAGAGCATCCACATGGGCCATCTTCTCCCCAGGGCGATACTCAATGTCGCAATCAAACTCTAAAAACTGAATCCACCATCTTGCAATACGTGGGATCAAGTCTCTCTTGGTGAACGTAGAGCGTAAAGCATTACAATCTGTAACGATTGTGAATTTGATACCTATAAGGTAAACACGAAATTTGTTTAGTGTACTGACGACGGCTAAAGTCTCCAGTTCAAAGGAATGTAGTTTCATTTCGTCGACAGTAGTTTGACGACTGAAGTAAGCTACCGGGCGCCAAGGATCAGTGCCAGATCTCTGCAACAGAATGCCTGCGACGCCATATTTACTGGCGTCTGTGTGGACCTGAGTTTGAGCTCCGTGGTCATATAGAGCTAAAACCGGTTTACTTGTGAGGTGAGTCTTAATGGATTCGAAAGATCTGGTCTCCTCCTCTCCCCAATTCCACTGAGAGTCTTTTCTCAAGAGGTTCGTTAACGGTCTCGCAATGGTTGCGAACCCCCTAACAAACCTCCTAAAAAAACTTGCTAGCCCTATAAACCTTCTAACTTCGTGCTGATTGCGGGGTGCGGGAAACTTTGATACAGCGTCTACTTTTTGATCCCCAGGTCTTATACCATCCTTGTCAATTTGAAAACCTAGGAAATCTATCTGTTCTTCGAAAAACCTACATTTCTTCATTTTTAATGTAAGGCCGGCATCCATGAGTAATTTTAGGACTTCCTCGAGGCGAGACAGGCCGTCCTCGAAGGTTTTAGATGGTATCAGTATATCATCGAGGTAAATTATTGCGTAATTTACTTTAGAATTGCTCAAAATTTTATGCATTGTTCGTTGAAAGACCGCTGGTGCATTTGCAAGCCCGAAGGGCATGCGATTGTATTCGTATTGCCCGTCGGGCGTGACAAATGCAGTCTTCTCGCGAGATGTTTCCGATATTGGAATCTGATGATAGCCAGATGCTAGGTCTAATGAAGTAAATAAGGAGTGTCCAGATAATCGATCCAATAAATCCTCAATTCTGGGTAGTGGGTAATGATCCCTTTTTGTACGACTGTTTAAGGCTCGATAATCAATACAAAGGCGTTTCTCGCCAGACTTTTTCTTTACTAATACAATGGGGCTGGCGTAAGGAGAATGCGACTCTCGAACAATACCGTGTTCCAGCATCTCATTTACCATACCCTGAACTAATTTTCGTTCAGAATAGGGTAAACGATACGGCCTGTACACAATGGGAGTATCGTCCTTTAGACATATTTCCATTTCGGTAATAGTAGTAAAGCCCAAGTCATGCATGCCACTGGAAAAACAGGTTTTGTACTTATCTAACAATTTCTCACATTGTTCTCTTGGGCGTCAGTTAGTTGTTTACCGAACTCTACTGCTTGATCGTTGACAGTATCTTTATGCTCAAAAATCCTGTATACTGACTTGCTGGTGCCAAGGTAATATGCGCGAGTAATCAAGGTACCTTCTAGTAGTGTCACGGGGTTAGTGCCCACATTTTGAATTAATAATGAACAAGTACCATTTGTTACGGTGTACTCTCCAGGCAAAAGGTAGTGTTCACGGCCCACACAGCCCCTTACTGAACCTTTAATATAAATATTACCGCACAAGTTATCTGTAGACCTAACCAGAATGCTTCCTAATTTGCCTACGTCTATGGTGATGTTTTCAATAGCCAATAAAGGCAGTTTCATTTGTGGAGCTGAGTAGATACGTTCGAATTTTAAATCTGTTGCAGTCTTAGTGATTTGTAAATTAGGTCGTTCAGTAAAACTGTGTCCGAGTAAAAGACTGTACTTAATTAGTGAATCGTCGACTACGAATAATTCAACATCTTTCTCTAAAATATTTTGAACTTCGATGTTCACTTTCGTGGAACCTAGGGGCAAATAAGGTATATTCCCAAGGCCTCTCAAGAATGGACCCTCAACACTTTCCCATGTTAGGTCAAGCCGTTTAGCGTCACTCTCACGGATGACTGTAGCCTCACTGCCTAAATCAACTAAACAAGGGATAGCTATGTCATTAATCTTAACAAGCAATCTGTATTTATCGCTGGAGTTATTGTGAAGTGAAACTTTAAGAACACTTTTATCATTTTGATTTGAATAAGATTCTTTTGATCTTTGGCAGTTAGTAGAGAGGTGTCCCATAAGGTTACATTTTGAACATTTTATTATTGGCTTTGGACATTTGAAGCTGGGATGGCCTACTTCCTGACAGTTAAAACAAGTAAGAGCTTTAGGTTTAAAACGATTTTTGTTTAAAACATTGTTACTCAAAGGATTACTAGGTATACGCCTATCATCATTATTGTACCTTTTATGATCAGGCTGTTCTCGCGAATTATTTTTGATAGATTTGAAAAATTCATGAACGTCTTCCGGCTTTTCGAACCTTGCCGCTTGAGCTCCTACTCTAACCCCTTTGTCATCTATCCCGTGGATTAAGCAATCCACCGCTTGCTTACCAAAAATCTTACATCTATTCAAAAGATTAATTTTGGCAAAATAATATACTTCCAATGATTCACTCAGGCGCGCCCTTCTGTTAAGCATCTCCGTAAGCAGATCTGCGTAATTTTCCGTTGCTGGAAATGATTCTTTGAGCATGGTTTTCCATTCATTCCAGGAATGTTTAACAGAGGGTAGCCCCTGGTACCAGGTTCTAGCATGTCCGATGAGTTTAGGCAAGGCATAGTGAATGGTCTGTTTTTCATTCCAACCATATATTTCGGAGCATTCGTCGACTTTATCAAGCCATACATTGATAGTTTGTTCCTTCGACAATGGGTTGAACTCAGGTAGTACATTATTAAGTGTTGGAAGAAATTCACGATCCCCTGTCCTATTCTTTACTACATATAACAATTGCTCAATTAAATCAGAAGGTTCAATCCTTGATTTCTTAATATTAGGTTCTTCATCTATCTTATCATTTGAAACGTCGGAAGCTTTACGGGGAGGGGACATACCTCGCTGCCTTTCATTCGCGGTGGATGTACGACTGCGCTGCACGTCTTCTTCCAACGCCCGCAAGCGTCTCCTTGTTCTTGAGAGTTCACGTTCCTGGTCACGTAGCCTGCGAATTGAACTGCCGTAGTGCTCGCGTCGGTCACGCGGAGTACTACGGCTGCGGCTTCGCGTCAGCCTGCACCGGGAGTTGTAGCTGGACTCGTGGCGTCGGCATCGACTGCGGCTCTCTCTATCATGTCCTGTCTGGCGAGCGACATCTTGAGGTGGAGTGGTCACTTGCCTCGTTCTATTTTCCACACTGTTTCTGCCACTCATTGTCTGAAACTCAGAATTAAATAATATGAGGATTGACTTTTCAACAATTCCGTATTTGTACAAACTGATTTCATTATAATATGTCGAAATAATGTTTCGATATCACACAATCTCCAGTTAGACCAAAAAAAAAAAACGTAGTTCAGTCAAAAGAGATGCGTAACAGTATATATAATACTTAGAATTGTTAATATTTTAGAATATTTTTTTCATTTCGATTTCGTCAATGACGTAGATATGGACCGGAACCGGAATAATAACAAAAATATTCAGACTTCTCTCGATTCTGTATTATAGCACAGGAAGTGAGGAGAGAAATATGTGCTAGTGAACAATGATAGTGAAGGTATTTGTAAAATAGAACTTGGGTAAAACATATGCTTAATCCGTTATTATCCATGTAATATTGTATGTGATGTATCGTTTTTTTTTATAGTATTTACCGTCGAATTGTATATTCTAACCATTTGTGATATAATTTAACAGCATTTGTAACATTATGTTAAAAAAAAAATCAAACGGACGGTAGATAAAAAAAAAAGGTGCAACGAGATTTTAGTCACATGTTATTGTTATGCATTAATGCAGCATGTTATGCAATGCATGTTATGCAATGCATGTTATGCAATATACAAATACCTTTACGTTAATGTCGCTAAACTGTATTTACAATTAATTCTCTTTTAATAATACGTAAGAAGAAAGATTACCACGAGAAAGAAAAAAAAAATATAACTGGGCGTGCAGGTTATAATGCAAAAACTACAGTTTTCACACCGATCCCACTTCTGAGTTGTAACACTCAGAAGGGAAAAGGAGAGAAATTAAATATTTATCACTGGAGCACCAAATTTATTATTCACTTAGACAGAAAATAATAGTAATTCACAGAGATTTTCACTTACATTGCAATTCATTAAGAGCTTCACTTCAAAACTGACTGACCGACCGTTGACACCTTTACTGGAGTTGTGTTCGGGACGATGTAGCACAGCTAACTGACTCATAGCTGTTACGACGTGCAACAAGAAACCTCGCTGCGACACTGCTTTACCACTAAAGCTAAAAGCCTAGCTACGACACTGCTATACCAC
Source organism: Scirpophaga incertulas (assembly GCA_036419045.1). Lineage (NCBI taxonomy): Eukaryota > Metazoa > Arthropoda > Insecta > Lepidoptera > Crambidae > Scirpophaga > Scirpophaga incertulas. The sequence goes on along the minus strand of JAYEAL010000244.1, from coordinate 24,692 downwards.
CGAGGCACACTGTATGCAGTGCTGCGCGATAGTGTACAATATTAGTTTCCGACAATACTATGGATATTGTATACAATACTAATATAGTTGGTTACACTTGTTACTTCGACCATTGTATTTCCTTAATCGCATGTTGAATTTTATGATATAGTTACAAGAATAGATTTAGTTTGTTAATTTGTACATTTGTTACATAGCAATCTACACTAATATTATAACCAGGAAAGATTTGTATATTTGTATGTAACGAATAAACTCAAAAGTACTGGACCGATTTTAATATTCTTTTTTCATTAGAAAGCTACATTATCACTGAGTAACATAGGCTATATTTAGTTCTAGACTACTATAGAAATTTTTAGAAATTCTTATCAAAACTAACCGAAGGTGTAAAAAAAAATTATCCATAAAATGTCTTTCATCGCATACGCTGCGAAGACTATTAATGATAGGACAAAAAAATGTTCGACAATATTATAATTTATCAATATCTACAAAAAACTTTTCGAGACCATATGTCTAACTATTGTAGTTACGTCACTATAACTACTTTTTTACATTAAATTATCTATAAAAGAAGTAGGAACAAAAAAGTGCCACTTTACAAATCATTTTGGTAGGACGAAGTCTGTCGGGTCCGCTAGTCATTTATATACAGCAATATTTATAACCATTACAATTTGTAATGTAATATTATTTTATAATTAGATATTATGGTTACATCTTCTTAAAGAAAAAAAAATTGATAATATGCCTCTTTAAATTTGCATTATTATTAATCACTATAATTAATGTAATAGGTTCTACTTTAAAAAATGAGATGACCAATTTGAATGTTTTGTCAACCCCTTAATGAATTGAACTAAAACATGTAAACGTAGTAACATACAATTCACACTTTTATGATTTGTATGTGTTTGAAATGTTAATGAACATATATATATATATTGCTTTTCCTTCCTTCTAACTATATAAATACTGCTTTTATATGTATCTAGTGTATTTACATCTATTGATTCTTTGGAGGAATATACAACTTCGTGTTCAGTGAGAAAAATTTATCCACTGCACCTATTTTTTTTTTCCCCCTGAGGAAAATTTATTAAGTTGCATACCCCGGCTGTGGCGAGCCGGCGGATATGTGGGGCTCTCCTCCCCAGAAGGGGGAGGCCTACCCACTAAAAACCTCAGGGATGCTTTTCCTCAGGCATGTAGGGAGCCCCCGGGAACACCAAGCTACTTCCGGGAACCCCTAGCCTCCGCTCCCCCGTCGATACAGGGGAGCCCTCCTCGGGGGAGGCTACACTACCTCCCCCGGTCTCCACCACTGACGATGCCCCCCGGCCACGGAAGGGGCGTGGTTCATCCCGGGTCGCCGTATCCGCGGGCGCGACTCCCTCGCGCCCGCCGGCGATCCGCGGTTATCCACTGCACATTTTTTTTTTTCCCACTGAGGAAAATGCATTAAATTGTATACCCCAGCTGTGGCGAGCCGGCGGTTATGTGGGGAGGCCTACCCACTAAAAACCTCAGGGATGGCCTTCCTCAGGCATGAAGGGAGCCCCCGGGAACTTACCAAGCTACTTCCGGGAACCCCCAGCCTCCGCTCCCCCGTCGATACAGGGGAGCCCTCCTCGGGGGTGGCTATACTACCTCCCCCGGTCTCCTCCACCGACGACGCCCCTCGGCCACGGAAGGGGCGTGGTCCATCCCGGGTCGCCGGCGGGCGCGAGGAAGTCGCGTCCGCTACGCGGTATCCACTGCACCTAGGACACACTTTTCTTTCATTTTATCATTGAACTCCGATCACAGGAGGGGCGGCAATTCGTGTCGATTACTCGGTTAAACCTGTCTTCGGAAGTTGAAACCACTGTGGAAAGCCTCTACTCAATCAATTATGTAAATTGATCTACCCTGGAATAGACCTAGTAGTAAAAGCGGATAGAGGTTTTGTCAATGGAGAAGTTACTAGTAAATTAATATCATTTGCGAAACCCCAGACAAGTTGCAAGTTTGGAGGCATATATCTTGGCCAGTAGCCAGCTGGTACGCCTAGCTTCTCCGCTGCAGCTAGAGAGGTTGTAGATCGCTAATAAAAGCATGTTTCTTACTACTGTGCCGTCTGTGGTGGACCCGGATGGTAAGAGGATCTTCTTCCCGCGCCCCTCCGCTAACCAAGATTGGTTTGTGAGACGTCTTCGCAAATTAGGGCCACATTTTGTTCCAAGTAACAGACTAATTAGGGTAAACAGCTCCAATCGCTCGAATTTAGAATCCAATTTATTCAAGAATTATATAAATATCTATTATTATATAAACGTATATTTAATAAAACATACGGAATATTAACAAACCATAATAGTGGTAGGATTATTACATATTCAACCCTTGGTAGTAAATGTGTTAACATCGTATGGTAATATATAAGCGTATAAAAACATATTCATTTCATTTCATCACAGCTCATATACGTCCCCACCGAGGGGCTCGAGCCTACCCTAACTACGTTAGGGCGATTAGGCCTTAGTCAACCACGCTGGCCTAGTGCGGGTTGGTTGACTACGTACACCTTTGAATCGCTTCGCAGATGTACGCAGGTTTCCTCACGATGTTTTCCTTCACCGTAGGAGCGTCGGATAAATGTACATATGAAATTCGGAACGAAAAACACATTGGTACACGGTGGGGATTAGATCGCGGGCCTCCCGATTCTATGCGGCGCCAGTAAATGACCAAACACGGATATGGGAACATAGTCCTAATTACAATGCTCTGACCTGAAATAAAAGATCTGGTTGTGCTTAAGTTACCACGCTTTGTTAGTTTATACATCAATTTGCTTAACTATTTGAATAAATAATAATAATAATAATAATAATATTTATTAAAGTGAATATTTAAGTGTTTCCTTTTTGGAATTAAACTACAAAACAAAAAAACCAATACAAAGTTTCTGAATTGAATATTATTTCAATTAATAATAAATTTCTCTTTTATCATTTCGTGAGTTTGAATAAAACGAAGAATGTCTGGGCGGCGATAGGAGAGGAATGAGGAACATGATGCGCCGATGTCTCTCAAAATTTGGTCAAGGACAGGGTGATGATGACGATGATGAAATACAAAACTATCAACTATCAGATGATTTTTGAATTGAAGGTTTGAATATTTGAATATTTACTACAAAAGTTTGCTTCTTAAAACGTCTTAAACAACACTTATTAAAAATATCGTATAAGTCTAAACAACGTGCATCCACGCTTGCAACTACTGATATAACTGCCCCTTTAGTTTTATTTATGCCTTTTAAAATGCATAATGCGTAAATTTTAGAAACTAAGAAACTGCAAAGGATCCCTTCAAAAATATTCTTCAGTTTATTTCATAGAGATATAAGTTTGAAAACAAATCCAGGTATTTTGAAAAGATTCTATTGATTTTAATCTTTGCTATGCTTATGTCACAACTATGAACACAATTAAAATTAAATAATTATCTGAAGGTCGTTCAAACGTTTCATTTTCATAATTTTCCAATATGGAAGAAAGAACAACGTTCTAATCTAAGAAAAAATAGTTGAACAACAACGTCAATACATCACTCGCTATATCTACGTGTCTGCTGAAAACCAATTCGACGAAATAATTTTAGCGACGTGCCACCTGTGTGTGCTTTTATTATTTAGATTCCTTTGCCTGTTTTGACTGAACGAAAATAAATGTGTTACCATTTATTTTTCATGTAATTAAGTAATTACATGTTTAAATTACACGTGTGAAATTTCTATGAGTATATCACGGCCCTTATATGTTCGCACTAAAGGGCATGAGAGTACGCTAAATAAGTTAGGGTGATTAAGTATTAGCCAATCACACTGTTATTTCGGGTTGGTCGAGTTTGCACACACCTTTGAATCTCTTTGCATGATGTTTTCCTTTGCTGTGGAAACGTCGGGTCAACGCGCAGTCCAGTATTTAATTTGTGCTCTACATAAGTTTGAATATTGAATAGTAAACTGCCAACATAAAGTTAGGAATATTTCTATAACATAGTTGCATGATATTTTCTGGACATTTCGTACACGGAACTAAATTTTCGTCTCAAAACACTATATTTCAACAAAATAAATCGTGAAAAAATATATCCATCATACTCGAACGAAAAAAAAATATGCAACTGTTTTAATTCTTAATGGTTATTTCAATACACGTCTAACTGACAGAATTTCTTATAACATCAATAGATAATTTATCACTTCATTGTAATTTACTGTATTATTTTGATTAGTATTCAAGCAAATACGAATAAAACATTGACCCCCTGTATTTTGCATACGTGACCGGGAGACATGGGCGAGGATCAGTTTATGTCCATTGGTCGTTCTATTGTTCCAACCCTTGTCTCATCAGTCTAATATTTATTTAGTGTATAAAATACTCTACATTCTGCAGCTCTATGTTTTTTTCTCAGGAGAGGAGAGGCTGAGAATCCTGATGGATACCACCACAACCAAGTGTCATGGTGATTATGTCAGACTTTAGACCGATCGAAGTGACTCGACTGAAGTGACCTATCGACCAAGCTCAGCTTAAGGCTTGGTCCTTATGACCCTGTGGATTAAAGTGTGCGTGACCACTCCGCCTGCTCAGCAGACAGCGTGGTGCAATCAGCAGCTCAGCTGCTCGATAACTGAGGACGTTATAGACCAGATTAAATGTATCTTAACCAAAGGTTCCCAAACTGTTTCGTGTTGTAGACCCTTTGCCATATTTTTCGGTTTGGGTAGACCCCTTTTTTTTGATCCGCTGAGGAAAATGCATTGAATTGTATAACCCAGCTGCGGAAAGCCGGCGGTTATGTGGGGCTATCCTCCCCAGAAGGGCCAGAAGGCCTTCCTCAGGCATGTAGGGAGCCCCGGGAACGCTAAGCGACTTCAGGGAACTTGGGTAGGAACTACTTATTTGCTATAGAATGCTTACATCTTACAACTTACAAAAATTGTAAACATATATATAATATTTTTTTCTTCATAGGTACTTTTATAAATAATGTATGTCTTTAGAAGGCAGTATAATGAATGTAAATAGGTACTATCATCGTTTTTGAGATCTATTATCGTGGACCCCTATTTTCATTTCACAGACCCCCAAATTTTATTTTCGCTAACCCCTTGCAGGGGTTGCAGACCCCTAGGGGTCGATATAGACCACTTTGGGAATCACTGATCTAAGCTATATAGCCAACGAGTTTGTTCGTGTATATAACTTGGTTTATATATAGTATATGATATTTACATTAAAATATATCGAAGTGTGGATTTCAAATCCCAAATTTTGTATTTTACAGAGTCGGTGCTGATACTAAAGATACTTCGATGCCCGCTGGATTAAAGTTCAGAATTCATCCAAAAAGGAAAAGTTAACCAGATTATATATATAAATAAGTAATTTCTAAGCCAGTGCATAATTTTCGAGCTCTCTTTATACCCATGCAATAAAACCACACAACTACAGTACTTTCACGCAAAACCTCGTGACCACAGCATAGTCAAATTTCCTTACGGTAAATCATTACTCGACTTATCTGTAGTGTTTCATTATTATCTATACATATTATATATTTAAGACAATAATTTATATACTTAACGATAAAGCCTATTATATGTACCGTTGATGATCTCAATATCACGATCGCAACGGAGACATTGGAGTAGCAGAGGAATTTTGATCCTTTTTCTTTCACGGAGAATGCTCAGAGGAACTGTTTACGATAATGCATTCGTTTTTTTAATTTTATTTCATGTTGATCTGAAATATAATTGTTAACAGTGTAGTCTTTCTATTCGGTATTCATTGGCATCGCGGTTTTAGATTTAAAAAAAAAAAAAATAATAAAAAATTTCTTGTCTGTGGCACTCCGGGTAGCAAATGTCACTTTTCTTTCGCGCGTTCGCCGGCATCGTAGGTCTCGTAAAACTTTTTGAACATTACTGAAAAAGTAAAACGTGATAACCTGACATCAAAAATTAAAAATAGCCTAGAACTGAAGAAGTCTTCAGCCCAAATAAAAAAGTCAACACCAAAAGCAAATCTAGCTAAGCCAACTTACACCACAACAAGCAAACCAAAAGGCAATACTGAAAAGGCATAAATTACCAGAAAAATTGTCAGCCACTGGAAGCCCCCACCCTTAACGAAGAAATATAAGCTGTCTTAACAGATAATGCTCTGACGAGGGACAAGGCCATCGTTTTGATGCAACACCAACTGGGGCTAGCCACAGGCATTATCGGAGAGGCTATGACAAAAATTATGCTTCAAGAGCAAATAGATAGAGTACAGCATTAACTGACGCCTCCAAGCTCCTTGTTGACATCCACTTCCAGAATACAAGAACACGGAAAATTTTGATCTCTCCACCACTTAATAAAAAGCACAATAACGTTTTATTTAAAAAGATTTGTGAAGGTTCACTTCATCGAAGTTTATCAATTATACCGTTCGATCGGAAAATATTGAAGAAAATCAAAAAATATGAAAAACGCCTTCGTGAAATCCGCGAGCGTCACCGTAGCCGCACAAGAAGCCGAAGCCCCATATTAACCTCGTCTCGACCTCTTTCCCCAAGCTCATCACTGGACTCACAAGGTAAAGTCTACAATGCACCCATGCCGGTACGAGATACCGTTAGGCATGAAGGTCACTTGGTAAACTTGGTACGAGATACCATAGCTTTGATAAGTACGAGATACTATTTCATTACGTACGAGATACGTTGAATACAATGCACCCATGCCGGTACGAGATACCGTTAGGCATGAAGGTCAAACTTGGTACGAGATACCATAGCTTTGATAAGTACGAGCTTAGAGCATTAAACCTAAGAGTACGAGATACTATTTCATTACGTACGAGATACGCTGAAAACGTAAACATTTAATATAAAAATGAAACATGTGGCCGTTGGAAAATCCAACAGCAAAACATGGCGGAATTTCCTTACCAGGCCGCATCGAGGACGAGGTGGAGGTAGACCCAGTTGCAGCTTTCCAAGATGCTCTGGGGGCCGAATACGAAGACAATTGTAAGCAGTTCAGAGGAACTATACAAAAAGAAATCACGGTTCGTTGGAACCATATTCTCCTCAACGGAATCACGAAGGAGGAAAAAGAGGCAATACTATGGGAAACCGCTACGGTCCACCACAGCCTCTACAACCCAGGGCGACGGCATCACGAGGTGGACCCAGGAACCGCACAGCGCAGCCGCCGCCCCGACGACCAGCCTTCAGCCACGCGCGGTCCGAGAGGCCTGCGACACGCGGCCCGAGAGGCCTGCGACACGGGGCAACAGGCGTTAAATGATCAGGTACATGCAGGCAACATAACTAAATACTTCACCTGCTGGCAAAGGATCACTAGTGATCCTATGCTATTACAATGGGTAAATGGTTACCATATTCCCTTTCTAAAAATTCCAGTGCAAAGTTTTGTTCCCCAAAATAATATACCTCTCACTGAAGTTGATAATATGCGCAAAGCCATTGTCAACTTATTAGAACTAGGTGCAGTTCAAATATGCAACCCCTGTAAGAACCAATTTATCTCAAATTCTTAAATTCTTAAGAATTAATTCTAATTCTTAAGATTAAAACCCAATGGCAAATTTAAATTTATCCTTAACTTAAAATCTCTGAATACCTTCATCAAAATAGATCACTTCAAGATAGAAGATATTAGAACGGCAGTAAAGCTTGTAAATAAAGACTATTTTTTGTGCTCCATAGATCTCAAAGAATCTTATTTTCTCATCTCAGTTTGTAACGTGTTGTTTTTTACTATTGTTTTCAGCACAATTTAATCATCAGAATACTTTTGATTTCATTATTAATTTGCAAATTTAGTTCTTGTTTACATGTCCTATTAGGATTTTGTGACAGATATTTAGTTTTTTTTGTTAACCTTTTAAGTGGAAGTAAGAGTGAAGGGATCGGAACCTGTACAGCCTCAGCATAAGTGCAATTCTTTTTTTTTGTCTTAATAAATATTTCATAAATTTTACTTATAACAAGATGGACATAGGGACAAAACATTTAGTTTCTGTATTCATTTAATTAGCATACATATGGTGTTGAGTCTGTGATAGGAGTTTTAGTTGGAATTGTAATTTAGAACTTAAATTTCAATATACAGATCTATGGTTGTAGGGATTTGATAGGGTGAAGCCATAGACTGTCATAGTAAACCTTATCATGTTTTCATAACTAATATATACCTAATATTATCTATTAGGAGTTTACTTAAAACAAATTCTTTTGTTTTGTTTATTAAAATAAGTTTTCGTTTCTTTCTCCTTGTTGGACAGGTCCGCCTTTTCTTCACTCGGTGATACTTCCAATTCGGAACGGGACGGCTTGATCTATGGTGATCCCTCCGTGGTTATTTATTAGCTATCTCGAGTCTTGGCTGTCATTTGACGTCGGCGAGGAGGACGCGAAGGATGGGTCTTTCGGCGTTCCTCTCCTGGCGGATGTGCCGATTTAGGCCGCCGTCATGTAAAATTTAGTTTTTCTTTTTTAAATGTATTTTCTTTTTAATATTTTTTAATAACGGCTTAATGCCTTAATTCTTCCATCCAGCAATCCCCAGATAATGGTGAGTTGTATCTTCTTCTTTTGGTCAACTTTAAAGATTTCCCCACATGTTCGTGGGATAGAAATTTCATGTTTAATACATTGTTGTAGGGTTCACGGTATACCTCGGAACCACCTCAAATATAGGGCGTTTGGGCCGTTTCATCCCAACGCGACTTCATGCACCCAGCCATGCGGTGATGTAGTTTATCTTGTCAATCAATGGAAATCCCTGCCATCACCGATGGAATTCCAACTTAAAAGGTGACCTCTTACCATTCTTACTATATTGCGTGTGTGAACCACCGTATTTTGGAAGAATTGATCTTTCTTTTGTGACATTCACCTTGGGTGACGGATGGAGGATGGCTCAGCTCAACTGTGAACTTTTAAATGTGTAACGTGTGCAACCTACCGTGCCCATTGATTTGGTGGACTAATATATAATATATTTTTTCTTTTATTGATTTGTATTTACATGTATCTTTTGTAATGTAATTATAAACTTACATATATAAATTTCTTGGTTTAATTTTATCACCTAACCATTTGAAGGTCTGTTTGTATTTATGTGGAGGCGCCCATATCATTAATCCTAAATATCTACATATATCACCAGGTCGGTTCGATTCCGATAAGGATTATACCCACACCCTGATCTTAGCTGGCAAATTTCTTTTTTTTCTTAACTATCATAAATAGAACGCTACAATTGGCGTACCCAACGTTAGGCCTGGAAGACTTCAAATGGTGGTGATTTAACTTTTGTTGTAATACATATCTTAATACTTTTACTTAAAAATATACATCTAGAACAGATGTAATCATATGTAATGTGTAATAAGAATATTGTCTTAATTTCAAGCTTACCTAATTTAATCTAAATCACATATAATTGTGTATTCTTAAGTGTTGTCTAGCTTACCTAATTTAATCTAAATCACATATTTGTGTATTCTTAAGCGTGTCTAGCTAACTTAATTTAATCTTAATCACATACTTGTGTATCCTTAAGGGTGGACTAGCTTACTTAATTTAAACACATTTTCTATGTAATATTATGTGTCATCTAGCTTACTTAATTTTAATCACCTTTATTGTTTAAACTTAAACTTTAATTTTTTTATAATTAACTTACTTTTGTATTAAAACACAACTGTTATATTTTAATGTTTAACTATTTCATTGCATATTGTTAATCATGGACTTTATCACTTCAGGATGTCCTGTTGAGTATCTCTTGAAAGATGAATTGTTACACGAACTCAGTATCAGACATTTACCAGCTGAACCATCTTCCTCAACGGACGACCTAAGGAAGTTCCTCAGACACACAGTGAAATTAGCCCGACGGGGAAGCCTCAAATCCATTGACCAGTTTGGTGTTTGTGACCAGTCTAAGGAGGTGACAATATGTACTCCGAAGGTTTCAGACATTGAAAGAGATATCCCGGATGATAGTTGTACTGTATCTCGTCTGTTGGAAAGGTTAGTGTCTTGTAGTAATTATCTGTTGTGTAGGTTGTCAAGGGTAGTCGACCCTAATCCAGTTATAGTGGTACTCAAGTCTACTTTGATTTCAATATTGTTGCATCTCGAAGGTGAATCCCTGTCAAATTATGAAACTTAATTCTTTTAAATAAATATCTTTGACTGAGAAATCAGTCATGTTCTCAGGTTTATTAAATGTCAACTTCATCTCAAATATTAACCTGCTTGGTAACTAATTTTGAATTAATTATTACACTGACATATGTAATTAAAGTGTAATGCTAAATTTGCATCTATGTAATGCACTTCTATTAAAATAAAAAGGTTTGTTGCAACAAATGTATTTATTGATCTTTATTCATCTGAATGAATATAAACTGGTTTACACATCTATCTATCTCCTATATATATAAAGCTCGATTACCACTCACTCACTGACTCACTGACTGATCAGGGTTGTTTTTAGGGTGTTTAGAGGGTGTTTTGAGTGTTTTGATGTTGGGGTGGAATTTTCTAGATTTTTTAGTTCATAGAATGGGATAAGGGGTTTTTTGCCAAACCAACATGGCGGCCCGCGCGAAATGTCAACTTTTTCAAATCGCTTTTGTTTTTAATGGCGTTTGGTGGGGGTGTTCCATACTGTGACGGGCATGCGGTGCGGCTGTCAAACTGAGAAAAAACAAAATGGCGCCGCCGCCATCTTGGACTGAAAAACCCGTTTCGACCCGTGTTTGCGACCGTCGACCGGAGCGGCGTTTGCTGTTTTCCGGGATTTTCTTTTTTCGCGTGGTCGGGACTGTCCTCGACTTTCGGGAAATTTCCGCGCGCGGCGAAAAACAACATGGCGGCGGCGCCGGCGGCCATCTTGGATTCGCCAATTTTGACGCAATTTTCGGACCGGATTTTCGCCAAGATGGCGGCCTCCGACCGGGGTGAAATGTTCCGGGCGGGGGTGGAGCTCGGCGAGCAGTGTTGCCAGGTGGGAGAAATTTTCTACCGTTTTTGGTAGTTTTTCCCCTAGGGGCGGCGAAAGGCGAAAATCGAAATAACGACTTTTGGATTTTTTCCATACCATGGGCCTATAGGCCGGCGGGGCCTCTATGACTTTCTGGTATTTTCATTTTTCCCCACTGGCAACACTGGCCTCCACGGAGGTTGGAAACTTTTCGCAGACCGACTTTGACCCGAATTGATCTCCCAGATCGGGGTGAGCTGCAGACGCGGGACAAACGTCATCCCACCCCGTATACGGTGCAGATATTGGGAAAAATCCGAAAGTCCGACATTTCAAGATGGCGGCGCCGCCGGCGGCCATTTTGTAAAAAGTTGCAATTTCGAAAAAATTAAATCGCGGTTTTCGCGCGGTTGAAGGCGTTTTTCGACTGACAACCCCGGGTGACCTTTTGTAGTGCTCGGTGGGGAGAATTGATCGGTGGGGTAATTTACCCCGATTTTGGGGTATTTTCCCCGATTTTGGGGAGAACGTAAATCGCGTGTTTTTCGATTTTTTTTCACATGGCCGGCTCGATCGTGCCTCGCTGATCATTTTTACCACCATTTTGGGCCAGATATATGGCAACACTGGGCGCTGTGGCAGATTTGGGTTTCGGCGACTTTGCGAATTTTTTGCCGCAAACCGATGACAGTTGCGCGCCTGCAGTAACGGCCAATCGGTGAGCAGTTTAGTCTTCTACACTGGAAAAATTTGACATTTGACATTTTCAAAATGGCGCCGGCGCTGGCGGCCATTTTGTAATGGTAAATATCCTCTTATTGCTTTATTCTCGCGGTTTTCAATCCTGATACGGTGATATGGGTATCGAATGAAATGATTTTTTCAGCGCTATCGAAACTAAATGGTGGTAACGTTAAAAAACCAATATGGCCGCCGGTCCAAAAACGCCAAGTAACATTTGTATTGTAATCCCTACAATATGGGTATCAAATGAAAGGGTTTTGAGTGTCTAATATAGCCACGTTAGAGACATTGATGAAAATTCAAAATGGCCGCCACTCTCAAAATGGCGGACCGCTTTTGTTTTCCAACCCGTGCTTCATGGGTATCAAATGAAAGGTATTGAAGAGTAGAACACAACACCGTGAGTGACGTTTCGAAAATTTCAATATGGCCGCCGATCCAACATGGCGACTGGCATTTTTTTGCAACTTTCACTATATGGGTATCAAATGAAAGGATTTTAAGAGTAGAAGGGATCCAAATGTGCGGTATAGTAAAATTACAATCTCTTTTTTTTTTTTACTTACCTCGATATGCTTTTGTACCGCTTCGCAACTGTACAAGATTTTATTTGAAAAACGCATTGTGAGCAGCGCCACCGCGAGGTGCGTGCACCTCGCGGCACTCACGGGTGCATGGCACTCACATGGTCCAAAAAGGCCAAGTATCATTTGTATAGTAAACCCTACAATATGGGTATCAAATGAAAGGGTTCTGCAAGTCAAATACTGCCACGTAAGCAATATTGAAAAAAAATCAATATGGTCGCCGCTCTCAAAATGGCGGACCGCTTTTGTTTTCCAACCCATGCTTCATGGGTATCAAATGAAAGGGTTTTAAGTGCCTAATACAGTCACTTTAGAGACAATGAAAAAAATTTAAAATGGCCGCCGCTCTCAAAATGGCGGACCACTTTTGTTTTCGAACACAAGCTTCATGGGTATCAAATGAAAGACCTTGACATGTAGAACACGACTCCATATGTGATGTTTCAAAAATTTCAATATGGCCGCCGATCCAACATGGCGACTGACTTTTTTTTGCGCTTTTCACTATATGGGTATCAAATAAAAGGATTTTAGGAGTAGAACGGAACCAAATGTGAGTTATAGTAAAATGACAATTTCTTTTTTTTTTTTACTTACTTCGATATGGTTATGTGCCGCTTTGCGATTGTACAAGATGTTATTTGAAAAACGCTTTGTGAACAACGCTACCGCGAGGTGCGTGCACCTCGCGGCACTCGCGCGACCACCAGCGCCATGAGTTTTTCAGTGTGTTTACAACTGCACGCGGTTTTTCAGTTTGTTTTGACTTAAATGGAGACATTTTTTCACCAATTTCCGACCGACCGCCAATTTTTTTTTAGTAGTGGGGCAGACCACATCACCGCGAGGTTCGTGCACCTCGCGGCACTCACGCGACCACACCCTCCGTGAGCTTCTTAGTGTATTTACGACCGTACACAGTTTTGTACTTTATTTGATTTTTGTGACAAAAAAGACGACATTTTCACACCAATTTTGACAGACTACCCTTTCTTTCAAAAAACAGTCAGGATGGACCACCCAAGATGGCGGCGGCGCTGGCGGCCATTTTGTAATGGTTAATATTCTCTTTTTGCTTTATTCTCGCGGTTTTCAATCCCGATACGGTGATATGGGTATCGAATGAAATTATTTTTTCAGCGCTATCGAAACTAATTGGTGGCAACGTTAAAAAACCAATATGGCCGCCGGTCCAAAAAGGCCAAGTATCATTTGTATTGTAATCCCTACAATATGGGTATCAAATGAAAGGGTTTTGCAAGTCTAATACAGCCACTTTAGAGACGTTAATGAAAATTCAAAATGGCCGCCGTTCTCAAAATGGCGGACCGCTTTTGTATTCCAACCCATGCTTCATGGGTATCAAATGAAAGGGTTTTAAGTGTCTAATACAGCCGCGTTAGAGACATTGAAAAAAAATTCAAATGTCGCCGCTCTCAAAATGGCGGACCGCTTTTGTTATCCAACCCAGGTTTAATGGGTATCAAATGAAAGGCCTTGTGGAGTAGAATACGACGCCATTAGGGACGTTTCTAAAATTTCAATATGGCCGCCGATCCAACATGGCGACTGACATTTTTTTGCGCTTTTCACTATATGGGTATCAAATGAAAGGATTTTAAGAGTAGAACGGATCCAAATGTGATTTATAGTAAAATGACAATTCCTTTTTTTTTTTTTACTTACCTCGATATGCTTTTGTGCCGCTTTGCAACTGTATAAGATTTTATTTGATAAACGCAATAGTGAGCCGAGCCACCGCGAGGTGCGCGCACCTCGCGGCACTCACGCGACTACAATCGACGTGAGCTTCTTAGTGTATTTTAAACTGCACACGCTTTTTCAGTTTGTTTTGACGTAAATGGAGACAATTCTTCCCCTATTTTTCGACCGACCGCCAATTTTTTTTTTTTAGTAGTGGGATAGACCACACCACCGCGAGGTGCCCGCACCTCGCGGCACTCACGCGACTACAATCGACGTGAGCTTCTTAGTGTATTTCAAACTGCACACGCTTTTTCAGTTTGTTTTGACTTAAATGGAGACAATTTTTCACCAATTTTCGACCGACCGTCAATTTTTTTAGCGGCATAAACCACACCACCGCGAGGTGCGTGCACCTCGCGGCACTCATGCGACCACACTTACCGTTAACTTTTTAGTGTGCTTACAACCGCACGCAGTTTTTCAGTTTCATATGACTTACATGGATACAATTTTAAACCAATTTCCAACCGACCGCCAATTTTTATTTTTCAGCAGTGGGATAGACCACACCACACGGCACTCAGGCGACCACGTTCACCGTGAGCTTCTTAGTGTATTTTCAAACGTAGACAATTTTGTATACAAGTTACTTCTTTTGACAAAAACGAAGACTTTTTTCACCAATTTTCGACAGACCACAATTTTTGTCATAGCCAGCTGGGATGGACCACCCCACCGCGGGGTGCTTGCACCCCGCGGCAAGCAAGCGACGTCTAGTCTATCTATATTATATAAAGCTCGATTACCACTGACTGACTGACTGACTGACTGACTGACTCACTGATCAGGGGTGTTTTTAGGGTGTTTAGAGGGTGTTTTGTGTGTTTTGATGTTTAGGTGGAATTTTTTAGATTTTTTTTCCGATCTACCCGGATAAAGCTCGATTTTGAAATCCAAGATGGCGGCCCGCGCGAAATGTCAACTTTTCCAAATCGGCTCCGTTTTTGACAGCGTTTGGTGGGGGTGTTCACTACTGTGGCGGGGATGCGGTGCCGCTGTCAAACTGCGAAAAAACAAAATGGCGCCGCCGCCATCTTGGACTGAAAAACCCGTTTCGACCCGTGTTTGCGACCGTCGACCGGCGCGGTTTTTGATTTTTTCCCGGATTTTCTTTTTTCTTGTGGTCGGGACTGTCCTCGACTTTTGAGAAATTTGCGGCGCGCGGCAAAAAGCAATATGGCGGCGGCGCCGGCGGCCATCTTGGATCGCCGATTTTGACGCGATTTTCGGACCGGATTTTCGCCAAGATGGCGGCCTCCGACCGGGGTGACATGTTCCGGGCGGGGGTGGAGCTCGGCGAGCAGTGTTGCCAGGTGGGAGAAAATTTCTACCGTTTTTGGTAGTTTTTCCCCTAGGGGCGGCGAAAGGCGAAAATCGAAATAACGACTTTTGGATTTTTTCCGTACCATGGGCCTATAGGCCGGCGGGGCCTCTATGACTTTCTGGTATTTTATTTTCTACACTGGCAACACTGGCCTCCACGGAGGTTGGAACTTTTCGCAGACCGACTTTGACCCGAATTGATCTCCCAGATCGGGTGAGCTGGAGTCGCGGGACAAACGTCATCCCACCCCGTATACGGTGCAGATATTGGGAAAAATCCGAAACTCCGAGATTTCAAGATGGCGGCGGCGCCGGCGGCCATTTTGTAAAAAGTTGCAATTTGGAAAAAATGAAATCGCGGTTTTCGCGCGGTTGCCGGCGTTTTTCGACCGACAACCCCGGGTGACCTTTTGTAGTGCTCGATAAGGAGAATTGATCGGTGGGGTAATTTACCCCGATTTTGGGGTAACTTCCCAGATTTTGGGGAGAACGTAAATCGCGTGTTTTTCGATTTTTTTTCACATGGCCGGGTCGATCAGGCCTCGCTGATACTTCTTACCACCATTTTGGGTCAGATATATGGCAACACTGGGCGCTATGGCAGATTTCGGTTACGGCCACTTTGCGAATTTTTTGACGCGAGCCGATGACAGTTGCGCGCCTGCAGTTATGCTCGACCGATGTGGAGCTTATTCTACTACACCGGAAAATATTGACATTTGACATTTTCAAGATGGCGGCGGCGCTGGCGGCCATTTTGTAATGGTTAATATCCTCTTTTTGCTATATTCTCGCGGTTTTCAATCCCGATACGGTGATATGGGTATCGAATGAAAGGATTTTTTCAGCGCTATCGAAGCCTATTATTGTTAACGTTAAAAAACCAATATGGCCGCCGGTCCAAAACGGCCAAGTATCATTTGTATTGTAATCCCTACAATATGGGTATCAAATGAAAGGGTTTTGCAAGTCTAATGCAGCCGCGTTGGAGACATTGAAAAAAATTCAAAATGGCCGCCGCTCTCAAAATGGCGGACCGCTTTCGTTTCCAATCCATGCTTCATGGGTATCAAATGAAAGGGTTTGGAGTGTCTAATACAGCCACGTAAGAGATATTGAAGAAAATTCAAAATGGCCGCCGTTCTCAACATAGCGGACCGCTTTTGTTTTCCAACCCATGCTTCATGGGTATCAAATGAAAGGCCTTGACGAGTAGAACACGACGACCTAATTGACGCTTCGAAAATTTCAATATGGCCGCCGATCCAATATGGCGACTGACATTTTTTTGCGATTTTCGCTATATGGGTATCAAATGAAAGGCCTTGACGAATAGAACACGACGACGTAAGTGACGTTTCGAAAATTTTAATATGGCCGCCAATCCAACATGGCGACTGACATTTTTTTGCGCTTTCACTATATGGGTATCAAATGACAGGATTTTAAGAGTAGAACGGAACCAAATGTGCGGTATAGTAAAATGACAATTTCTTTTTTTTTACTTACCTCGATATGCTTTTGCACCGGTTCGAAACTGTACAAGATTTAATTTGAAAAACGCATTGTGAGCAACGCCACTCACGCGACCACCAGCACCATGAGTTTTTCATTGTGTTTACAACTGCACACGCTTTTTTAGTTTGTTTTGACTTAAATGGAGACAAATTTTCACCAATTTTTGGCCGATGGCCAATTTTTCACTTTTCAATGCGAGGACCACAACCGCGAGGTGCGTGCACCTCGCGGCACTCAAGGGACCAGACTCACCGTGAGCTTCTTAGTGTATTTGCAACCGTACACGGTTTTGTAGTTTCATGTGAAATGAAACAATGAAAAAATTTCTCAATGGCCGCCGTTCTCAAAATGGCGGACCGCTTTTGTTTTCCAACCCATGCTTCATGGGTATCAAATGAAAGCACTTTAAGAGTAGAACCGACCCAAATGTGTGTTATAGTAAAATGACAACTTTTTTTTTTTTTTACTTACCTCGATATGCTTTTGTGCCGCTTAGCAACTGTACAAGATTTTGAAAATCGCAATTGTGAGCAGCGCCACCGCGAGGTGCGCGCACCTCGCGGCACTTACGCGACCACACTCACCGTGAGCTTCTTAGTGTTTTTGCAACCGTATACGGTTTTGTAGTTTCATGTGAAATAAGTGAAGACAAGTTTTCCCCAGTTGACATTGATAGAGACATTGAAAAAAAATCAAAATGGCCGCCGCTCTCAAAATGGCGGACCGCTTTTGTTTTCCGACCCAAGCTTTATGGGTATCAAATGAAAGGTCTTGACGAGTAGAACACAACACCGTGAGTGACGTTTCTAAAATTTCAATATGGCCGCCGATCCAAGATGGCGACTTACATTTTTTGGGATTTTCGCTATATGGGTATCAAATGAAAGGACTTTAAGAGGTAGAACGGAACCAAATGTGTGTGTTATAGAATATTGACAAGTTTTTTTTTTTTACTTACCTCGATAATCTTTTGTACCACTTCGCAACTGTACAAGATTTTATTTGAAAATCGCAATAGTGAGCAGTACCACCGCGAGGTGCGTGCACCTCGCGCACTCACGCGACCACCAGCGCCATGAGTTTTTCAGTGTGTTTACAACTGCACGCGGTTTTTTCAGTTTGTTTTGACTTAAATGGAGTCAAATTTTCACCAATTTTTGCCCGACGCCCAATTTTTTTTCAGTAGTGGATAGACCACACCACGCGAGGTGCGCGCACCTCGCGGCACTCACGCCACTACAATCGACGTGAGCTTCTTAGTGTATTTGAAACTGCACACGCTTTTCAGTTTGTTTTGATTTTAGTGGAGACAATTTTTCACTAATTTTCGACCTACCGCCAATTTTTTTTTTTCAGTAGTGGATAGACCGCACCACCGCGAGGTGCGCGCACCTCGCGGCACTCACGCGACCACATTCGCCGTGAGCTTCTTAGTGTATTTTCAACCGTACACAGTTTTGTACTTTATTTGCTATATTCTCGCGGTTTTCAATCCCGATACGGTGATATGGGTATCGAATAAAATGATTTTTTCAGCACTATCGAAGCCAATTGGTGGCAACGTTAAAAAACCAATATGGCCGCCGAGTCTAAAAAGGCCAAGTATCATTTGTACCGTAATCCCTACAATATGGGTATCAAATGAAAAGGGGTTTGAGTATCTAATACAGCCACGTTAGAGACATTGAAAAATTTAAAATGGCCGCCGCTCTCAAAATGGCGGACCGCTTTTGTTTTCCAACCCATGCTTCATGGGTATCAAATGAAAGGGTTTGAGTGTCTAATACAGCCACGTTAGAGACATTGAAAAAAATTCAAAATGGCCGCCGCTCTCAAAATGGCGAACCGCTTTTGTTTTCCGACCCAAGCTTTATGGGTTATCAAATGAAAGGCCATGACAATTAGAACACGACGACATAAGTGCTGTTTTCTAAAATTTCAATATGGCCGCCGAACCAACATGGCGACTGACATTTTTTTTCGCTTTTCATTATATGGGTATCAAATGAAGGCACTTAAGAGTAGAACGGACCCCAAATGTGCGGTAAAGTAAAATGACAATTTCTTTTTTTTTTTTACTTACCTCGATATGCTTTTGTTGCCGCTTTACAACTGTACAAGATTTTATTTGAAGATTTTATTTTTATTTGTACATTGTGAGCAACGCCACCGCGAGGTGCGCGCACCTCGCGGCACTTACGAAACCACACTCACCGTGAGCTTCTTAGTGTTTTTGCAACCGTACACGGTTTTGTAGTTTCTTTTCACACAAATGGAGACAATTTTTACCAGTTTTCGACCGACCGCCAATTTTTTTTTTTCAGTAGTGGGATAGACCACACCACCGCGAGGTGCGCGCACCTCGCGGCACTCACGCGACTACAATTGCCGTGAGCTTCTTAGTGTATTTTAAACTGCACTCGATTTTTCAGTTTGTTTTGACTTAAATGAAAACAATTTTTCACCAATTTTCGACCGACCGCCAATTTTTTTTTTTCAGTAGTGGGATAGACCACACCACCGCGAGGTGCGCGCACCTCGCGGCACTCACGCGACTACAATTGCCGTGAGCTTCTTAGTGTATTTTAAACTGCACTCGATTTTTCAGTTTGTTTTGACTTAAATGAAAACAATTTTTCACCAATTTTCGACCGACCGCCAATTTTTATTTTTCAGTAGTGGATAGACCACACCACCGCGAGGTGCGCGCACCTCGCGGCACTCACGCGACTACAATTGCCGTGAGCTTCTTAGTGTATTTACAACTCCAAACGCTTTTTCAGTTTGTTTTGACTTAAATGGAGACAATTTTTCACCAATTTTTGCCCGACGGCCAAATTTTTTTTTCAGTAGTTGGAATAGACCACACCACTGCGAGGTGCGCGCACCTCGCGGCACTCACGCGACACAAACACCGTGAGCTTCTTAGTGTATTTACGACCGTAACAGTTTTGTAATTTATTGATTTTTGTGACAAAAAAGACGACATTTTCACACCAATTTTGACAGACCACCCTTTCTTTCAAAAAACAGTCAGGATGGACCACCCCACCGCGGGGTGCTTGCACCCCGCGGCAAGCAAGCGACGTCTAGTCTATATTATATAAAACTCGATTACCACTGACTGACTGACTGACTGACTCACTGATCAGGGGTGTTTTTGAGGTGTTTAGAGGGTGTTTTGGGTGTTTTGATGTTGAGGTGGAATTTTTTAGATTTTTTTTCCGATCTACCGGGATATAGCTCGATTTTGAAATCCAAGATGGCGGCCCGCGCGAAATGTCAACTTTTTCAAATCGCCTCCGTTTTTAACGGCGTTTGGTGGGGGTGTTCCCTACTGTGGCGGGGATGCGGTGCGCTGTCAAACTGCGAAAAAACAAAATGGCGCCGCCGCCATCTTGGACTGAAAAACCCGTTTCGACCCGTGTTTGCGACCGTCGACCGGCGCGGTTTTGTTTTTTTTCTGGGATTTCCTTATTCGTGTGGTCGGGACTGTCCTCGACTTTCGGGAAATTGCGGCGCGCTGCAATAGACAATATGGCGGCGGCGCCGGCGGCCATCTTGGATCGCCAATTTTGACGCGATTTTCGGACCGGATTTTCGCCAAGATGGCGGCCTCCGACCGGACCGGGGTGACATGTTCCGGGCGGGGGTGGAGCTCGGCGAGCAGTGTTGCCAGGTGGGAGAAAATTTCTACCGTTTTTGGTAGTTTTTCCCCTAGGGGCCCCGAAAGGCGAAAATCGAAATAACGACTTTTGGATTTTTTCCGTACCATGGGCCTATAGGCCGGCGGGGCCTCTATGACTTTCTGGTATTTTTATTTTTCTCCACTGGCAACACTGGCCTCCACGGAGGTTGGAAACTTTTCGCAGACCGAATTTGACCCGAATTGATCTCCCAGATCGGGGTGCGCTGGAGTCGCGCGGCAAACGTCATCCCACCCCGTATACGGTGCAGATATTGGGAAAAATCCGAAACTCTGACATTTCAAGATGGCGGCGCCGCCGGCGGCCATTTTGTAAAAAGTTGCAATTTGGAAAAAATAAATACGCGGTTTTCGCGGGGTTGCCGGCGTTTTTCGACTGACAACCCCGGGTGACCTTTTGTAGTGCTCGGTGAGCCGCATCGAACGGTGGGGTAATTAACCCGATTTTGGGTATTTTCCTCGATTTTGGGGAGAACGTAAATCGCGTGTTTTTCGATTTTTTTTCACATGGCCTGGTTGATCGGGCCTCGCTGATCACTTTTACCACCTTTTTGGGCCAGATATATGGCAACACTGGGCGCTGTGGCAGTTTTCGGTTTCGTCAACTTTGCGAATTTTTTGACGCGAACCGATGACAGTTGCGCGCCTGCAGTTACCGCCCATCGGTGAGCGGTTCAGTCTGCTACACTGGAGAAATTTGACATTTGATATTTTCAACATGGCGGCGGCGCTGGCGGCCATTTTGTAATGGTTAATATCCTCTTTTTGCTATATTCTCGCGGTTTTCAATCCCGTTACGGTAATATGGGTATCGAATGAAAGGATTTTTTCAAGCCAATTGGTGGCAACGTTAAAAAACCAATATGGCCGCCGGTCCAAAAACGCCAAATAACATTTGTACAGTAACCCCTACAATATGGGTATCAAATGAAAGGGTTTTGCAAGTCTAATACAGCCGCGTTAGAGACAATGAAAAAAAATCAAAATGGCCGCCGCTCTCAAAATGGCGGACCGCTTTTGTTTTCCAAACCATGCTTCATGGGTATCAAAAAAAAGAGTGATGTTTCGAAAATTTCAATATGGCCGCCGATCCAACATGGCGACTGACATTTTTTTGCGATTTTCGCTATATGGGTATCAAATAAAAGGATTTTAAGAGTAGAACGGACCCAAATGTGCGGTATAGTAAAATGACAATTTCTTTTTTTTTTTTACTTACCTCGATATGCTTTTGTGCCGCTTTGCAACTGTACAAGATTTTATTTTATAAACGCAAATAGTGGAGCCGTGCCACCGCGAGTGAGCGCACCTCGCGGCACTCACGCGACCACACTTACAGTGAGCTTCTTAGTGTGTTTACAACGTCACACAGTTTTTTAGTTACTTGCGACATAAATGGTGACAATTTTTCACCTGTTTTAGACCGATAGCCAAATTTTCATTTTACAATACCGGAATAGACCACTCCACCGCGACGTGCGCGCACCTCACGGCACTCAGGTGACCACCAGCGCCTTGAGCTTCTTAGTGTATTTTAAACTGCACACGCTTTTTTAGTTTGTTTTGACTTAAATGGAGACAATTTTTCACCAATTTTCGATCGACCGCCAATTTTTTTTTTTCAGTAGTGGGATAGACCACACCACCGCGAGGTGCGCGCACCTCGCGGCTCTTAAGCGATCAGACTCACTGTGAGCTTCTTAGTGTTTTTGCAACCGTACACGGTTTTTCAGTTTGTTTTGACTTAAATGGAGACAATTTTTCACCAGTTTTCGACCGACCGCCAATTTTTTTTTTCAGTAGTGGGATAGACCACACCACCGCGAGGTGCGCGCACCTCGCGGCACTCACGCGACCACACTTGCAGTGAGCTTCTTAGTGTGTTTACATCTGCACAGAGTTTTTTAGTTTTTTTGCGACATAACTGGAAACATTTGTTACTTTTTATTATTGACCGACGGCCAATTTTTTTTGAACGGACAGACCACATCCACCTCGCGGCCTCACGTGACCACACTCACCGTGAGCTTCTTAGTGTGTTTACAACCTTACACAATTTTTTTAGTTTTTTACGACATAAATGGAGACAATTTTGTACCAATTTTCGACCGACCGCCAATATTTTTTTTTAGTAGTGGGATAGACCACACCACCGCGAGGTGCGCGCACCTCGCGGCATTCACGCGACTAAGATCGACGTGAGCTTCTTAGTGTATTTCAAACTGCACACGCTTTTTCAGTTTGTTTTGACTTAAATGGAGACAATTTTTCACCAGTTTTCGACCGACCGCCAATTTTTTTTTTTTCAGTAGTGGGATAGACCACTCCACTGCGAGGTGCGCGCACCTCGCGGCACACACGCGACCACCAGCGCCGTGAGTTTTTCAGTGTGTTTACAACTGCACGCGGTTTTTCAGTTTGTTTTGACTTAAATGGAGACAATTTTACACCAATTTTCGACCGACCGCCAATTTTTTTTTTCAGTAGTGGGATAGACCACACCACCGCGGGGGTGCGCGCACCTCGCGGCACTCACGCGACCCAATTCACCAAAACAGATTTTTTCAGCGCTATCGAAGCCTTATTAGTTGGCAACGTGAAAAAACCAATATGGCCGCCGGTCCAAAAAGTCCAAGTATCATTTGGATTGTAATCCCTACAATATGGGTATCAAATGAAAGGATTTTAAGAGTAGAACGGAACTAAATGTGCGGTATAGTAAAATGACAATTTCTTTTTTTTTTCTTTTTTACTTACTTCGATATGCTTTTGTACCGCTTCGCAACTGTACAAGATTTTATTTGAAAATGGCAATAATGAGCAGCGCCACATCAAATGAAAGGATTTTAAAAGTAGAACGGAAAACTAAATGTGCGTATAGTAAAATGACAATTTCTTTTTTTTTTTTCTTTTTTACTTACTTCGATATGCTTTTGTACCGCTTCGCAACTGTACAAGATTTTATTTGAAAATGGCAATAATGAGCAGCGCCACCGCGAGGTGCGCTGCACCTCGCGCACTCACGCGACTACAACACAGTGAGCTTCTTAGTGTGTTACATCTGCACAGACTTTTTTAGTTTTTTGCGACATAACTGGAGACAATTTTTTACTTTTAATTATTGACCGACGGCCAATTTTTTTTTCAAGGTGGGGCAGACCACATCACCGCGAGGTGCGTGCACCTCGCAGCACTCACGCGACTGCAATCGACGGTGAGCTTGTTAGTGTTTTTGCAACCGTACACGGTTTTGTAGTTTCTTTCTGACCACAAATGGAGACAATTTTTTATTCAATTTTCGACCGACCTCCAATTTTTTTTTTCAGAGGTGGGATAGATCGCTCCACCGCGAGGTGCGTGCCACTCGCGGCACACACGCGGCCACGCTCACCGTGAGCTTTTTAGGTATTTACGACCGTGCACAGTTTTGCTACTTTATTTGATGATTTTTGTGACAAAAAAGACGACATTTTCACACCAATTTTGACAGACCACCCTTTCTTTCAAAAAGCAGCCAGGATGGACCACCCCACCGCGGGGTGCTTGCACCCCGCGGCAAGCAAGCGACGTCTAGTTATTAACTATATGTATGGTGTGTTACCATTATAAACTTCCCCTAGTAGGAAATTTTTCTAATATGGAATTATGCATATTTTTGCTTAATTTTCATTAATAATAACTACCAACTGTACACATTATTATCTGTATATGTTGTGAGTATTATTTAATTCAACACATAGTTGTTGACTTTGTTGCATCTATGAAATGCACTTCTTTAAAATAAATGGTTTGCTGTAACAAATGTATTTATTGATCTTTATTCATCTGAATGAATATGTTTATATTCATTGGTTTGCACATTATTAACAATATGTATGGTGTGTGACAATGATAAACTTCCACAAGCAGGGAATTTTCCAATATGTAAAATTATGCATACTTTTGCCAAAATTTTTATAATAATAACTAA
>JAYEAL010000126.1:0-39720 GCA_036419045.1 Scirpophaga incertulas | reverse complement strand
CTTCTTAAATAAAATCGATATTCTGTTTTAATCGAATCGGTAACTTGCGAGTTCATCACTGATTTCAAAATATCTTAAACTGTCAAAAAGAAAATAATATAATGGACAGAGTATAGTTACTATCGTTTAAAACTGACATATCGTCTAAAATGACAACGATGAATTGAATTTGACAGACGAACATTCGCAAAATAAACGTCAAATTTACGATAATTACAACGACACCTCAAACCGTATCGTATTACTTTTCGCAAATCCAAATTTGACGTAAATTTTGCGAATGTTCGTCTGTCAAATTCAATTCATCGTTGTCATTTGAGGCTTTCTTATGTCAAAATTGATATCGTTCGTTCGATCGTTCGGTGGAATGCTTTAAACGATAGTAACTAAGAGATAGGATACGACACGACGAAGTCCGCGATATATCGAATATCGTTTTAAGAGTACGCCCCAGGTTCCTATCCATTCAGGACGTATTTTTAGCTGATAAGAAGAATGGGTGCAAGAAAATTTTCAGCTTTATCAAAAGTAATAACATTACCTACTTACAATAAATTATGTCGATATCATACAACGTGCATATGTGCTTACAATTTATACGGGAAAACATATATTTACACTTTATAATGTAACTAACTTTCTGCCTGCGGCTTCGCTCGCGTGGATTTCGGGATTGGGTCTATAGAGGGTTAGGCTCATAGCTTTTGCCCACGGCTACATATGCGCGGAAGTCGATTTATGGCGCGAAGGTTTTATCGCGCTTCCCGTGGGACTACACTTTTTTCCGAGATAAAAAAATACCACAAAACCTTGCTCAAGAATCACTCTATCTAACGATGAAAACCGCATGAAAATCTGTGCAGTAGTTTTTGAGCGATGCCTTTACTGCGCCGCCCGTGGGATTTATCAGTTTTTCCGGGATACATCATGGCCTAGAACCTTCTTCAAGAATCACTGTCTATTGATGAAAACTGCAGGAAAATCCGAACAGTCGTTTTTGAATAGTCTTTATCGCGCAACCTACGGGATCTGTCGGTTTTCTGGGATAAAAATAGCCTAAAACTTTCCTCGAGAATTATATCATCTATTGATGAACAACACATGAATAACCATGCAGTAGTTTTTGAGCGAAGCCTTTATTGCGCATCCTGTGGGATCTGTCGATTTTCCCGGGATAAAAAGCCTATTATTTAATCCGGACTTTTATCTTTACGTCTGCAAAATTTCAAAGCAATCGGTTCAGTAGTTACGGCGTGAAAGCGGAAGAAACAAACAAACTCACTTTCCGATTTATATATTATACTCTGTCCATTATGTTATTTTCTTTTTGACAGATCGCGCGTATGAAATATTGTTTCTATTTTCAAATTATAGTACTACAGTAATAATATACTTTCTAGACGGGTAACGCCCACATAGTGAAGTGCTCTGTGCATAACAAACTACCACAGACAATAAGCAGTTCTTGAAATCAGATAAATCGATAAATTGTCTTCAAATCAAATATTTGTAAATTTATTTATTTCCTTCTCGACAGCTACCTTACATTATTTATAGGTATGTGAATTTTAATATTAAAACGCATATGTAGTTAATAACATCTACGTCAAGTTTAAATCAAGAATTATGATCAAGAATACTTAGAAAATCACATACATACCATTTTTTTAACAAACTAGCTAGGTAATTGGTAATTTAAACTTTATTTTTTCGTATATTTCTGATCCATTTAAGAAAGTTTTCCTTTTTCTCTCTTAAATGGATCAGAAATATATGAAAAAATAAAGTTTTACACATGCCAAGTAAATTAGGCAAAATTTTATATTTTTGGCGAATTACCCCAATTGGGTAATTCGCCAAATATATAATATAAAAATTAAACAAGTAAATTTATTTACATTATTTATTACATAGATTCATCAGATTCTTCTTCGTAAATTACACTAGACTCGTCAGTTGAGTCCTCTGTTACATAAATAACCAATTCTTGTGCCATCATGTTATCAATTGCAACATTTCGATCCCAATCAGACATTATTAATTTATTTCATGTATTTGAAAAAACCAGATAAACGAATTTAATATTTATAATAAAAATAATATCGCTGCATTAAATCGATTAAAAGTTCTTCTTAAATAAAATCGATATTCTGTTTTAATCGAATCAGTAACTTGCGAGTTCATCACTGATTTCAAAATATCTTAAACTGTCAAAAAGAAAATAATATAATGGACAGAGTATAGTAAGGATGTCTTCAAATCAACACCAAGCATTGGCTTAATTTAAATAATTATTGACTTTGTAATAACCCTTACTCATTGGCGTCTTCTTAACATGTACCTTGAAATTATGAAAGGCAATTCGGCTACACTATGTGGAATCTTGTTATAAAAAATTATACATTTACCTATATTGCCCATATTGTCTCCAAGGTGATTCAGTGCCCTATAAAGGTTCAACTTGCGAAATCAATATTTCTAAATGAAAAACTCTTTTTCTACGACGCAAATAAGTTGGAACGGGTTTGGTTGCCTGCTATGTATTCAGCTTATACAAACATTGTACCAAGCTAATCTATGTAAATTTCGCGTTGTCAAGCCCCGATAAGGAGAGAACGGATCCCACTTATGTCTCCGAACTATCTCGAGAGAAATGCCCTTTCTATTTATATTTTCTTTCAAAGGAAATTTCACCGAGAATGGATGTTATGTATGGCCGTGATTTTTCAAGACTCCATATCCGTGGCACGCAATACACCGTGCGTTCATAATTAATCAGAAATCAGTATGTAACCTTTGCTGGGGTACATTTTATTTATTCAACAAATGCAAATTGTAAATGAAATAGTTATGAATGTAAGATCAGATTTTAATTATGTTGATTCGCTCCTATCATTGTGTATCCAAACGCTCTTAAATTCAGCACAGCGTCACTCGTATGTATGCAATTCATAACGATTTGTCTTAGTCTCATCTCGAAGTCTATCTGCCAATGAATTACAATCAACGTCTTCATTCAATATTCTTAACAGCTCAGGTGTGATATTGAATAAGTATATTAATTGTAATGTAATAAAGTACGATATTGTAAGTACATGACAGAAGTAAGTGTTAGTGATAACGAGCGTTTAGCAAATCAAATTGACAATGGCAGATCACGGCATCTATAGTCAGAATTTTAATTAGATTCCAGATTTGACAGTTTCAGTGTTGCAACCTTATGACAAGTACTAAATAGTGACGTTGCGAAATTATTCGATATGGAAATGGAATATTTCCGGATCGATTCTTCTCGTTTATAATTGGACGTAGTTAAGCATACCTAGTCCTTTTAAGTTATGAGCGTTTTCAAACGCTTACATAGTTTCTCTAATACAATGGTACATTTTTAATTATAATTTGTACTTTATTGAATCAAAAGAGTTTATATTTTAATTTTTGTTATATAAAATGAGTGGTATTTTTAGTTTTGAAGATTAATTATCGATCTGAGACTTTTCTTTTATAATTGTGTGTAAAATAAATAAAAAAATGTGATCATGAAGGAACATAACAAATAAAGCAGATAATGTAATATGGTAATCATTTATTTTATAAATTGTCGCCGTCATCGCTATCGCTATCGCTGTCACTTTCTGTAACATTTATTATAAATGTGTCTGTGATATTGTCAATTAACATATCCAGCCTACTCATTTTTTCCTCTTTTTTGACAACATGGGATACACATTTAGTCCATTCGGTAGCAGTAATTTTTTGAATGCCTTCTTGAAATAAATTTCTCATGTCTGTCAATTTGAATGTTTTATTGTTTTGGGCTACATGCCCTTTTACCTGCGCCCATATCAATTCGATAGGGTTTAACTCGCAATGGTAAGGGGGGAGTCTTAAAACCGTGATCCCATGTTGTGCTGCCATTTCGTCTACAGCGTACTTATTAAAAGACTCGTTATTATGTGGAATTAGTTCTAAAAGCGTAGCTTTTACCATATCTGGTTCGTAAGGAATATTTTTATTTAAAAGCCAATCTTGAATGGCAGCTTATTTCCAGCTCATTTTTGGTGCAGTTTCCAATTTTCGGGAGTGGTAAGGTGCATTATTATCCATCACCGCAATTGAGTTTGGTCTTAATTTTGGTAAGACTCCAGCAAACCGATTATTACCGATTGTGTACCGATTTTTTTGACATCACTACACTATTATATATGGTATCATTATTTCACAAAATGACAGTAGCTAATGTCAAATCTGGAATCGAATTAAAATTCCGACTATAGTAAGCCAATTGGTTCTGCACCGGCGATTATAATCCACGTTTAAAGCCTTCCTTATGCAAAAAATATATATATTTATATAAAGAAAATTCCATATTTTAATTTTAAGTATTTTTAAATAAATTTGTTTCTGTACATTTACAACTATAAATAATCGATAATAAAGTAATATTGCTGATAAAATGTGAAAACTGCACAATACTACTCACTACACAAATGATTATTATATTTTAATACAAACACAGTTTTTTTTGTCCTGTAAATTTGTTATATTATATTCTAAATATATTTTGTTAATTAGTGGTTTCCGTGTATTGAAATAATTTCTCGATCAGGATAGAAAGCTTTACTATTTGCACATAGCTGGAGGCTCGTCCTATTTATTTATCCGACCCGCCCGACCCAATCACCCGCGCAAACGAATCCCTTCCGCCGGCCATTATCCGCGTCGTTCCTCACACCACACACCCACGCTCACTCACCGCGCTCGTCGGCGAGCGCGACGACCCGGGCTACACAACCATCGTCAAACATATACCCGGTACCGTCACGTACCGGGTAGATTCTCACCGTCCACTACACGACGAACTTGACCGTCCTAGCCGGCTATTAGACGACGCGCTCAAGTTGCGTCGACTCTCTTGTTTCGACCCTAACGACTCCGGAACGATCGTCGGCGTCGTTAGCAGGCAAGGTGTCACTCATTGCAAAGCTGAACATAGCCATCTGAGACTACAGCATAGATCCGTCCAAAAAAAAATTCTTGTCATATTTATTCGCAGAATACCAGTGTCCAAGCAATATATAAGCTGAATTGACTTAAAAATTTGTAAATTTTTTGTGCCAAATATATTTTTATTTATTGATATAAACAATCCATACTAATATTATAAATACGAAAGTCTGTCTGTCTGTCTGTCTGTCTGTTCCGCTTTCACGCCAAAACTACTGAACTGATTTAAATTAAATTTGGTACACAGATAGTCTAGAGCCTGAGAAAGGACATAGGCTACTTTTTCATGCGAAAAAGGTTGTAAAGGGTTGTAAAACGTTGAAGGGATAATAGGTTGTATGGAAATATTGTTAAAACTACTGAACTGATTTGAATGAAATTTGGTACACAGATAGTCTAGAGCTCGAGACAGGACAGAGGCTACTTTTTAAAGCAGAAAAGGGATGTAAAGGGTTGAAAGGAGGGGGTGAAAGGTTGTATGGCAGTATTTTAAAAACCACTGAACCGATTTAAATAAAATTTTATACACAGATAGACTAGAGTTGGTACGTCGGTTGGTCAGACGGACTACGTTTGGTATATACGGGGTAACCACCCCGTATATACTAATCGTAAAACCCGAGGACCCAAGGAAGGAAATAAGATAATTTTACCGACGGAAAACATATCCTTCCTGTGGGAAATTCGAATATAACGCGGGCGAAGCCGCGGGCGGAAAGCTGGTAAACTATATTTTTCTTTACACATATTGTTAGTTGTAAAGCAACTTGCTGCAAATCGAACTTTTGATGCTGCTCTTAATTTATCTGTGTACCAATATTTTTGTCTTTTGTATGACAGAGTCTAACCGCGAAACTTTACAAATGCGTTCACTTTGTTGCAAAATATGTCTTGTCCCAGCCCCGATTGCAGGTCATGTACGCAGGTTATAATGTGGATGTCTGAACGATGGTCACGTATGCGAAGTCGCGTTTTATGTAGTTTTTATATGAATGATATTTGTCTGACCAGTTGTGGGAGCATTATTCTTTGGATATATATATTTTTCGACAAATGGTTTAGTCTTACTGTTAAATGGGTTTATTTTTTTAAGATAAACTTATATACTTATCCCGGGTATATAAGTACAGTTGCTATCTTTAGTGATTTTTTTTATTGTACTTATGTAGTTTTCTTTTATTTTACTTTTGTCATGATGACAATGAGTGGTATAAACTATTTTGATTTTGATAACCGCTTAGACCTAGCTAAGATAAACGTCACGATCAGTAAAACTTCAAAACAAGGTACTTGGTTATTTAAGTATCTTAGTAATTTTAGTAATACAAACTGGAACAGGACAATGCAAGCGTTATATCGATTGTATACCATATAAAGAATCTATATATCTATCACCTCTGTGTAGATACAATAGGCTTGTTGCCTAAATTTCAGTAGTTAGATACTAATATACCTTGATGCCTATTCTATACAAAATAATTATTATTTTTGAAAAAAAAATGCTTATTTATAAGAATAATTTTGCATTTAATTAAATATTTGACATTAGTTATCAAAAACGCTCATGACTGTCATGGCGTCTTGAATGACGTCACGCCGTGCAAAACACAGCCGTTTTAGTATCGGAACATTCGGTATTGTGAAGTTATTTCAATAAAAAATGGATTCATCGTATTACAAGTACTGCATAGTGCCCCAGTGTACAAGCACAAGTATAAAAACACCAAAAAAATTATTTATATACGTGCCAAACAATCAGCAGATACTGTAATGTAATATTACTCTTACTCACCAACTAGATTTATAAAGGAAACACAAATAATACAAAATAACAAAATTACTGATTTAATTATTTAAAACTTTAACACTATAAATGTATATTTTTTATAACAACTAAATTAAAAATCAAAATAGCCAATTAAAATGAATAACTTTATTGTGTACTTAACATAACAAATTTTAATGAGTAGACACAAGGGCAGGTTGGTTCTGGTGCTGTTTGATCAATCTCGGCAAGGATATTTAGCAACAATGGTTGATCAGGGTCTTGAAATAAAATTATAATTAAATGGTAATTCTAAAATCTAAAACATGAATTCTTAAGCTAGATTCCCATCCCCCGGTGGTTAGTACTGAATACCTTCCTTGAGACTGGGTCCAGACACTCGATTTTAACTCTTCTTTTAATAAATTGCAATTATTCTTCTTCAGGTTTATATAATTTTCTTCAAGGATATTGTAATTTATATAGGTATGTTTTTCTTACATAAATTTGTAGGGCCGGCCTTTCAGGTATAAATACCTCCCGGTACCTTTTTGCCCTGTTACATATCATAAAATGCTACATTATCATAGTCATGGACTCACTGTGGGTGGTCTATGCGGTTCAGAAGGAACCCATATACATTATTGTTCTTCATACAATTAAATCTGACAACTAGGTTACAAAGAAAAAATATCAAACATGATCTATTGAACATTCATCAAATTATGGTACATTTACATTTTAAAAGAACAAGAATTTACATTATTTATATTATTATGATTAAATACAAACACCAATTACCTCAAATACATGAGATTAGCAACTGAACAACTAATTTCAGCATGATTTGGTATGGGTGGTTAAGCCTACCCGCTCAAAACAAATATCAATAATTATTTGTGAAAATCATTACTATTGGGAACAAATTGAAATTAAAGAGATTAAAGAATTAAAGAGATAAATGCAACTATTACTGACCTTTTTATCGGGCTTTCAATATGTAAATATTTTAGTTTATTATTTTTTCCTAAGTGCCGGTGGCAACTAGGTTAAATTATGTTGGTTCCAAGAGATATGGATAATTTTGTGTGAAATAAAATACTCCTGAAATTTGTGATCCTGACACCACTGTCAGTAACTTTTATACGATTTTTATATCACGAAATATGCGTGAGATTTTTACAATAGATCGATTCCCAATTCCCAGATTTCAGATCTCCAAGTCACAGATTAGTATACCGTTACAGATGGCTTACCACCGATGAGGCAAAGACTATATAGACGATGTATAGTATGTGATGTTTGTTATTAAATGGAACTAGGATGATGTGGAAACTATGTCGATCCGCCACAAATAAAGGAAAGGAAGAATTGATCTTCCTAAATTTAAGTTTAATCCTAAACGATATTTTTGTAATCGGCAGTGCAAATAATTTGTTGTTAATTAGTATCCGGTATATAATCTGTGGGCAGTTATTAATCTACGACACTGTTTTTAATCTATGAATTCCGGAGTGATGTTTCAGTATTATTAATAAAGAACCTATCTTTGTAGACGACGCTTGGCTAGATTTGATTGCCTAGATAATGGTGTTAGGATCATGATAAGCGGCCCACACTATAGAACTGTCAATGTCAAAGTAACAATTCGACGTAAACATAACCAATGCAAGATACAATTGTAAAAGTGATTTTAATCAATATGAATAAAAAATGTGTCGTTAATAGTACTTAAAATCAGTGAAAAAAAAAAGTGTTACAATACGTAAAAAGTGGCTGACACTCGCGAGAAGGAATGATGCCCATTCTTTTTCGCACTTCCACAAGACACTTGGGAATGACATTTTGACTTTGACGTTTCGCACGGCGTGACGTAACACTTTTTAATTGGTGTTTGCTGTCACGTGACTTATGGCTTATTTTGTTATTGTTTAATAGTTATTATTTTATAAAACTTTGTTTTTTCATAATTAAATGATCATCTTAATAGTTATGCAATCTAATGCATCAGATTTGTTCATAGTGGATACAAGCCTATTGGTGCGTGTTAGTTTACCTACTTAATTCCTAAGCTTTTGGCTTTGCAGGATTTGCTTCCAACCGTGGATCTCATTCTGTTAATTATTTAAACTTGCTTTGAGAAATCTAGATGAAACACTTTCCTTTGTCTTTAAGATTACTATAAAAAGGAATTTAAAGTTTGAACAACACCAATACATTTTGCTGCAGTTCATATAAGTGACAACCGATGGGCATGCAATTGGATTGAAGGTAAATGGACCTTCAAAAAATTTAACTAACGCCAGCGCTGCACATTTTAGTACTGAGGAAATGCTTTAGACCGATGGTATAACATTAATAATTTCGAAATTTATTCGAATCACATTTTTACTAGCATTTTGTTTGTTATTTATACACTCTTTTATAATGTCTAAATTATATTGTACATCTTTCAACAAAGTTTCTTGAAAATAAATAGTGTTTGCATAACAAAGCAGCTCGAAACCTTTTGTCCGCTGAAGCATTTGGACATTTGGCAGCTAGAATTCACGCCAATAATTGGGTCGCACAACAGACGTTATGTGTTTGGCCTCGCAAAGCCCAACTTGGCTTCAGATCTGAGTTACCTAATCGTGTGTGTCTAATGCGCTTAGACCACATAGTACTGTGACGAACTCATTGGGAGTTCGCCTCTTTCGGTATCCACGGCGAGAGGAATGAAGCGATACCGTTGTGGTATCGATACTTTTACTCGATTTCTCTCGCCATGCATCGATACTTACTCGGTAGCGATGAAAAAGTAGCAATACTTACTCGTATCGAATAATTTTTGGAACATTTTAAATTAAGACCAGAAAAAAAATTATCAAATATCAGTTTTCCTGTTGGACGAAAGCGAAAAAATGAAATATTGATTTTGGCATATACTGATATGAGTACTATAATTTAGAAAGTTGTAGTCAATAATATACAAAATTCTCTTTGGAGATTTAATTGCAACCAAAATTGTACTTTACAGTTAAAATGTAATTCATAAACATATATTTTCTATGACACGTAAATTTAAAAATTATTAAACTTTAAATGCAAACGAAAACCTCAATTTCATAGTTAAGGCCAACAATTATAATTAACTAATTAATAATACAGAAGTAGCAGTTATCGTCCACTTTAGCAACTTAAAAAACTTAAAAAATACAAACAAAACAATATAATAACTTTTTATCGATTCATATAAGTTTTCTGTCACTTATTTCATTATGGCGGCTTTTGTTGAAGTAGATTGTTTGTATACAACCGAATTTTTTTCATTCTGCGTTTAAAAAATGCAATCTTAAAGCTAAATTTTACTTGACAACACGAAACTATGCTTCCAATACCTTCCGCCATTACCTAATCCAAGGCGTGCATGTGTAACCAAGACACTCGTGCAGCCAGTCTGCAATACCCGAATGCTATCAAAGTCTTTTGTAGTGACGGCTGTGCGTCTATGGAACAGACTACCGGTACATATCCGCGAGAGCTCATCCGATACAGTATTTAAAGTGAGGCTAAACGAGCATTTATTGAAAGTTTCTAGTTAACTATATTTTTATATAAGTAGTA
Organism: Scirpophaga incertulas; assembly: GCA_036419045.1. Lineage (NCBI taxonomy): Eukaryota > Metazoa > Arthropoda > Insecta > Lepidoptera > Crambidae > Scirpophaga > Scirpophaga incertulas. Next base: position 29,342 of record JAYEAL010000126.1, on the reverse strand, counting down.
TATAATAATATTTTATGTACTTAATTTAGATTAGTTTTTATTTGATATTTGTATATTTAAGCATAATTATATATTATTAGTATTTATTTTATATCAAATAAAATCAAAATCAAAATAATCTTTATTCAACATAGACCTTTACAGGCACTTATTGACGTCAACAGACAAAAAAAAAAAAACAAAAACCTTGTCCGTACGTACGAATAAGGAAAAAAGAAAAAAATAAAAAAATTGACTCGACACCTGTTCGGAAATTGGGAGAGCCTTCTCGAGAAGAACAGGCAAGAAACTCTGAAGGTCTATTTTTTATCTCCTCTTTACAATGATAATAATATAATATAAAAATACAATATAGTATAAGATACAATCATACCTAATACGATTACAGTCGTATGTATGTTTACATACACATATAAAAATAATACAATATTATAAATAATGTTGTTACCAAACATGGCTCTATGAATAGTGTCCCTATTCCCAAATAGTGTGATCATTTAGATAGTCACTTACTTTATAATAACCTTTACTCATGAGTGTCTTTTTGATATGGATTTTAAATTTATATAAAGGCAAATCAATAACACTTTGCGGAAGCTTGTTAAACATAGATATACATTTCCCCAAGAACGAACAGCTAGTTTTATGGAGTCTGAACATTGGAACGGCAAGTTTATAGTTTATGTACCCATCTATTTTGTTTTTTTTTCTCAATCTCTCCCACGTAACAGTATAAGTTACTTGACACCCAGTAAAGTTGGCTGGAAGAGAGAGAAGCCCACCCATGTACACATCCAATCACTGTATATTTTTTTTTACTGTAATGTCTTTTGTGCAATAAGAATATATATATAAACTAAATTATTGGAGGCTCTCTCAAAATGCTATTCTTAAACGAAACGATGGCCTGTCTTTTAGTGTCCTGCAAATAAAGTAGAAACCTTATCACCCTTTTTACTAAATTGAATCTGTAGCTAAACTTAAGTTATGCCCTTTGCGGTCTCCACCGCGACATTTTTCAAGAACTTCAAGATACTGATTTTATTTACTAAGCTTTGTTACCTAAAACTGTTTCTATCAACCCTCTTTTTTACGTCGGGTAGCGCGTTACGTATACCACGCGTTTCGGAAAAGCTCGAGGCTATATCGAACTCGAAGTAGCGTTAAGGGGCAGATTAACTAACTGACAACTTCGTTTCTAAGCGTTGGATAAACCTCCCTTGAGAAAATTGCCATCAAAATTTTCAAAAACGTAATACAATATTTATTCTACACCAAACATCGTTAAAGGATTCCAAAGGGGTACTTGGTAAGGGATTTAAGTGTATGTATAGTTAAGTTCTATAATTTAAGTTATGTAATTTAAGTTCTTTCTGTCCTCAAATTGTATATTTATTTAACTTCAAAAAGGGTCTGTAAAGGTCTATGTTGAATATAGATTATTTTGATTTGATATTATATTTATAAAACTATATAACATATGGTTACTGTATCATACGCAACAAATCTCCATTACTTAAAAAAATCACCCTTTATTATGTCTAATTTATAGGGCTAGATTATAGGGTGACTTAAAGTATGACCGTTCAAAAGTAGGTAAGTGAAGGTAAAGGCAGTGAACTATCACTGCTATACCCTTCACAGCGAAAAGTAAAGGAAAAGGCAGTAAACTATCACTGCTTCACCCTTCAAACCGGGAAGTAAAGGAAAAGGCAGTAAACTATCACTGCTTCATACTTCAAAGCGGAAAGTAAAGGAAAACGCAGTGAACTATCACTGCCTTACGCTTCAAAGACCTTCAAATACCTTCAATGCACATTGTTTTGTAGAAATAGGTAAGACCTACAATTCTACCATCGAGCCCTTCTCTGGAGAATCGGTCAATGAAGCTAGCTAATGAAATAACTTAGGCTAAATAACATAACACCATGGACATACAACTTTGTTGGAACCGTTTCTGCAGTTTACCCACGTATAATAAATGTATACGAGGTATTCACAAAGTTAGTTGTCGTTTAGAATGCCGCGTTATTCAGTACGTGGCTGTGTTCAACCACTTTTGCTCTGATTTCAAATAGGCCAACGCATTTGTCGGAAATGTTAAGTTTTTTCAACATTAAATTCAACATTTTCTGTTTTATTGCAAATAATGTATATATGTATGTTGTGCACCGCCCCGTTCTGGAGGGCGGGAGCGTTAGTTCAAGCCGATAGGGTCCCAGGCCGTCCGCCCGACCAAAGGCTGTAGGTAGTGTTTAGTTGGTAGGCTGGCCTTCTGCTGGAGTCCAACATAACCATCCGCCGTAGACCGGTTGCGGGTGGTATCCGGTGCGAGGTCGTCCGAGCACCAGGGGGTTGTCAATAGCGACCACTGTGGTGGCGCGCCCCCTATGAGGATTCACTACCGTCCCCCGTGGGAAAAAAAAAATCTGTGACTCCTCTGGTGTTGCGGGTGTCCATGGGCAGCGGTTATCGCTTGCCATCAGGTGATCCGTTTGCTCGTTTGCTGCCCTATCCTATAAAAAAAAACACATTTTTTGATTAAAAAAACATATTATGATGCTAAGCAATATCTTGAGGATATGTGTAATAATAAAATCTTTTAAATTTACGTAAAAGTGAATAAAATTTATGCAATAGTTTGATTCTTGAATAAAACTCTTGTACTGTTCCACTACTTTTTTTAATTACTGTCGACCTGACCGGTTTCGCTTTACAGCATTTTCAAAGGTTCTAAGCAAACACAGCTGTTCGTGTTTACGCTTCTATCTCTCTATCTAGTACAAGAGTTTTATTCAAGATGTATAATAAGTTCCACCAAGAGCCAACAATCAACTCAATACACAATAGTTTGATTGTTTTCCTTAAGCAAAAGGCGTTATGGAATATTTACTAATCAAATGCAACACACCTGACATCGGCACCAGTCCTGGACAAACGGGAACAAACATGAACAAAAAAGGCATTAGGCAATCCAGGTCTTTGTTCCGAAGGATAATTCAATTACGGTTGACGTTGAAAAATTAAAATCCTTTATCGTGGAAATTTTAGCAGGCGATACACGTCTCCCGCACGATCCCGGCTATCCATCATGGAGAATGGGAACACGTCGGAATTTAGCTCCATTACTACACTGTCCATGAAGGTTTAATCAGAGTTATTTTGTCGCTATAGATCATTAGAAACGACCAAATCGCTGTCCGCGTCCGGTTATTTGTTTGTCCTATTCCATTTTTTTAAATATCCAACAAAAACGCAAAATGAATTTAATTAATTATTAAGATAGAATTTGTTACGAAAAGTTTATATGCAGTTAGATAATTTCAAGAATTACCACGTTACAAAGGAATGAGCGCGGTTGAACTGTGGGTGGGAAAGTAATATCGAACGCTTTTTAATGTTATACTAGCGAACCGCCCCGGCTTCGCACGGGAGCAATGCTTATACTAATTTAACAATACATTATTTAACATGTCGTACATTATTTTGGTCTATCTCGTAGGGTACAGTCAGCGATTTTGCAATATAAGCGCAAAAAAACGTACTTATTTACGACATCACATTAGACACTTCTAAATTTATCAGTGTTTCTCTACTATATTATGCATAGAGATCGGATAATCGGATGCATATTTACCTAAAGTTAGTTTAAGACAAAGTATGGAAACGGCTTTTTATTGTTTTCTTAAATAAAAATCCCGGGATTGCGGAATTGGATAGCCGGATGTTTATTTATTTACCTAATTTAGTTTTTGACAAAGTATGGAACTGTCTTTTTATTTTATTTCCATAAATAAAAATCCCGGAATTCCGGTACTGTAGAACATTTTGGTAAAAACGTATGCATAGTTGTATAAATGAACCCGGGGTCTCGGTTCTTTTGAAAATAAATACTACGTGCTAATTTAGTAATTTTCAAACAATATCACTACGTTAAATTTGCAGTGCCGTATTTTCCCGGGATTTTTATTTAACAAAATGTATTTTAAAAAGCCGCTTCCATAATTTGTGAGCCAAAAATTAACTTTAGGTAAATATGCATCCGAGATCTCTAATTATGCATGTATTATACATATAAACCTTCCTTAAGAATCACTCTATCTATTTAAAACCACATCAAAATCCGTTGCGTAGTTTCAAAGATCTAAGCATACATAGGGACAGACAGACTGCAGATATATAGCGACTTTGTTTTATACTATGTGATTTTTGATAGAGTCTATATGTACTCTATTGTAGCAGGTGTTATTTTGCGGAAGTCCATTGTATTACAAAGGATATTGTTTTTTGCTGATTCCGCGCAGTTCATGATGACTTGTCCAACAAGCAGACAAGGTCGACACGTGTTTCGTCTCTCAGCGAGACATCTTCAGGATTTGTTGCCCGCTCGGTGACTCACCAGCGGCTCAGTAGCCGCTGATGAGTCTATATGATTTTTGATACTTTGTACTACTTTGTAAGAGTCTATATGATTTTTGATACTAGATTTACATAATTTATTGTAAATGTTGTTATTACGAGTACTTTGATAAAGCTGATAAGTTTCTTGCGCCCGTTCTCCTTATCAGCTAAAAATACGTCCTGAATAGGTAATTGAAAATTTTTTTGATGTTTCTAAAGAGCTTTCTATATAGTCATATTTGAATAAAATTAATTTTGATTTTGATTTTGAATAGAATCTGCATGTAAAATGCAATAGAAAGAAGTAGCGCTAGGTCCCAATAGCAGCATCCCCTTCTGTAAAAAATACGTCCTGAATAAAAATTTGGTAGGAAAAAGAATTTGGACTATTCAAAAGAGCTTTCTATAAAGTCATATTTGAATAAAGTTAATTGTGATTATTGAAAATTAAAAAGAGAATTCAATTAATTCAGCATTAAGTGCTCGCATGCACATGGACGCCTCTTACGTGGAAATGGAGCTAGGTAATCGCTCGTGAGTAATGCTGAATAGGCTACGGGGTACTGATCTGATATATTGTGCCATATTATCTACAAATCTATCTTATAACTAGAGATCGGATAATCAGATGCATATTTACCTAAACTTAATTTTTAGCTCACAAATTATGGAAGCGGATTTTTAAAATACATTTTGTTAAATAAAAATCCCGGGAAATTACGGGACGGCAAATTTAACGTAGTGATATTGTTTGAAAATTACTAAATTAGCACGTGGTATTTATTTTCAAAAGACCGAGACTCCGGGTTCATTTATACAACTATGCATACGTATTTACATGAAGTTTAGTTTCAGTTCCCCGTGCGATTTATGAATGTACGATTTATTACATGAAGAGTGTTAATGACCAACCCATAGTGATAGATAGTGATTAAAACTGTAGTAACCGAGGTAATATTTACGCCCCATTTTAAATAGGATATTATCCCAACTAATATTATAAATGCGAAAGTGTGTTTGTTTGTTTATTTGTTTGTTTGTTTGTTTGTTTGTACCTCTTCACGCTTAAACTACTGGACCGATTTCAAAAATTCTTTCACCTTTGGAAAGCTACATTATCCCCAAGTAACATAGGCTACTTTTTATCCCTGAAAATCGACAGATCCCACGGGATGCGCAATAAAGGCTTCACTCAAAAACTACTGCACAGATTTTCATGCGGTTTTCATTAATAGATAGAGTGATTCTTGAGCAAGGTTTTGCCGTATTTTTTATTTTGGAAAAACGAATAGTCCACGGGAAGCGCGATAAAACCTTCGCGCCATAAACCGACTTCCGCGCATATGTAGCCGTGGGCAAAAGCTATGACCCTTAACCCTCTATAGACCCAATCCCGAAATCCACGCGGGCGAAGCCGCGGGCAGAAAGCTAGTAAGCTCATATTACCGACTAGTTTTGCATTACCAAAATGTTCTACAGTACCGGAATTCCGGGATTTTTATTTAACAAAACAATAAAAAGCCGTTTCCATACTTTGTCTTAAACTAACTTTAGGTAAGTAGGTATGCATCCGATTATCCGATCTCTACTTATAACAGTCTAGTTATTAATTATAATTTGTGTTACATAGCAGTAATATTAAATAAACGTGCGAGATGGACATAAAATCTGATATTATATTTTAATATTATGTGACATTTAATTGTAATTGAAATCTATATAATACTAATAATTATTAGACAATAATTATGAGACAACTATAGCTATGGCCTCATACGACTTTTATTTTTACTATTATTTTTTATTTTTACTTTTTCTCGCCGATTTATTTTATCTGGTCCTTTTAAAACTCTACCCACTCAAAAAAGGCGATGGGTGAAAACTAGAGATGTGTCAATCTTTACAGAAACGACTCAATGAGTCGTTTCTTCCAAAGTGTTTCACTGATTCAAACTCTAACAGCGCTTCAAATCAATCATTCGCTCAATTGCATCTCAGTTACATTCTATATTCGACGGTTATACGATTGACTCAGAGTCACTATACTCAGAGATACAAATGAATCAGTATCAATATTTATATAAGTGTATTTGTATCTGTAAGAAGTTGAGTTTAGTGGATAAAATGTAATGGCCCGAGCGGTGGCGTTGAGGTTGGTGAGTGGGAATCTATACTCTTGAATGAGATACACACAAAGATTCGTCACGAACTTGATTTATTATGTCAACTTATGGACTATGTACAGAATTTAGACCATCCGAAGATCGGTCGAGTAACTCACAATTATAACTGTTACTATTTCGAAGCCGCGATTGTTACTGTTTTGGATAGGAGGGTTTCGGATCTTATATTGTGATTCTAATCACTTATTTACATTAGTAAGAGGGATCGAATAATTAGTCGTTGCCCTGACATTAGTTAACAATCTCTAGTTAACAAATACGATGAAAAGTAAATATCATTAGTGAATTACATTATCACATGAGAAGCGTAAATATATTAGTAATTCATTTGAGAAATGGTAACAAGGATGTTTTCTTATTTAACAAACAATACATTAGTCCTTTACACCTCCCCGTTTAAAATGGGAATAATTTGAAAAATTATTCACATACATTCATTCATATCAATAAAATCAAATAATAATAATATTTATATAAATCAAATTCCTTATTATTACATTACATTACATTATTATTACATTACATAGGTTATTACCATGAATTCTTAACAAATTTTACTTAAATCTATGTTATGTTATCGATAATACAGTTAATAATATCATTTTGCTTTTATTTGTGCAATTCTTGTGCTACGTCTTAAAGGTGTAGTTATAGTTTCAGTACATTGAGAATTAGTAGCAGAGGTTGACATATCCTCTAATTCTATTTGATCATTAGTACTATTGTTTACTCTGAGAGTTATGCAATTTGTAATACGTGAACAACAATTTCTAGTATCTTCAATTGCTAATGCTCGATTTACGTTATTACAAAAGAATTTTCTTTTCAACAGATATTTTCCTATTCTATAAAGAATATAGAGTGCTAAAAACTTTATTAAAGACAAAAATATAAATACAAAATAAGTATTATTTTTAATTTTGTTAAATATGTTGTCTTTTTCTAAATCATTTAACATGTCATTAATTTTATCGATTTTGTGACTTGCTACGTTTAAATCGTCAAAATTCATATTATATTTATTTAATGGAATAAAATCTATTTTATCATTAATAGTGTTATTTTTTAGTTTATTACAACAGTCGTCGTTAATAATATCAAAATTAGGCAATACGGATTGGTATTTTGATGACACATCTTGATTTGTAGAGTACAATATAATATTTGGTGAATAAAGTTTACAATTCTTTTCTAGTGTTAATATACCAGTGGTTCTTAATTCTAAATCAACAGGTTCTTCGTTCTTACAGGAAAGAGTTGAAATGATTTTGTTAGGCGTTACAAATAACCAACTATTTTCGGTTTCGAGTTTATACCATTGTTCTCTCTTAATGAGGCTAATCCTGGTATCACAACTTAAAGGAATTTTATTTTCAATATTCAAAAATAGTATCATTTCACAATTATCTTTAGCATATATAGAATACAACGGGTTTTCTAACTCACAAATATAATTATTATTATATAATTTCTTACAATCATTTAAATTTTCTAAAGTTGTATAATGGATTTTATTCTCAGAAATCAAATAGTATTTTTCTGATGGTAGTATGAAAACATAAGTATTATTTTTATTTAGTATTGGCAGAGGTACTAAATTAAATAAATCGTATGATTGTTGTATAACTAATGGGGTTTTGATTATAAACACAAGTTTTTCGTTCATGTAGTAAGATACAATATTAATTAATGATAATAATTCTGATGCATTATCTATGCTTAAATCTAAAGGATACTGTGTATGAATAGGAATATGCGACATAGTTTTCTTTAATTCTTGTATATATTGTTCTGGTGTTATAATTAAAGGATGTAAATTATTATTTTTAGCGAAAAGTATCGCATCGATAATCATGGACATTTCATTGTTAATTTCAGTAGTTACTAACGTTAGGAAAGATAAATGTTCATCCAAGTTTTGTTTCATTTCAAAATTAAACAAAATATTTGTAGTGTTTTTTGTAAAATTGGCTAAGATTTCTAAGTTTTTATTAAAAATGTCTTCATTCTTTCGAAGATCAGTAATTGTATTGTTAAAATTTGCGATAGTGGTTTTAATTATTTGCGATTGTGATTTTAACAATTTGATTAAGTCGTGCTCATTTTTATCTATATTATTTATAGCATTATCATAACGCTTTGCGTCTTCAATGTCTAGTGTACCAAATAAAATTTTAAACAAAGTTCCTACGCCATCTACGATAGAACGTTTAGATCGGTGATGAGAATATCCAATTAATTCTTTTAAGACAGTTTCTTGTTTCTTTAAACGAGGATATAATTGTTCCATTACCAACATAGACGTTTGACATAGCGATAATTTATTAAAAGCATCATGGTCACATATATTTTTACTTTTAATCAAGGTAGTTTCGATAAGGTTTAATTTTTTATGACAATCGGAGATATCTAGGTATGTTACTAAATTCCATTCACTATCTAAGTGATTTGCCTTGCCTATATGCTCGAAATAAATGCCACCTCTATTTAATGGCGTTATGTGATATGGATCGCTTCGACTAAACGATGCGAGAGTAAATCTGTAACAATAGAATTAATATTTTAACTTTTTGCTAATTTTAATCGATTTACATGCACCTTGACTTTTCTTCTTTTTATCAGAACGGTAACATTTACTGGTGAATTAATTTCAATTATTTCATAGGGACCAGTAAATTGCGGAGAAAGTTTTTTAGATTTTCCTATTATACTGCTTTCATTACTTATGTACACTTTATCACCTATTTCGTATTTCTCTGACTTGCATTTTTTGTCATAATATTCTTTATTTTTATGTTTTGATTCAATCAAATTATTCCTAGCTAATTCTTTAGATTTTCTTAATTTTAATGTTAAATCGTCAATATAATCGTCGTAAGAATATTTAAATTCCGGTTGTGCCGTTATAGATGATGGTAAATTAGGTTTGTTACCAAATATCAATTCGTGTGGTGTGAATTTTGTAGAAGAATGGACAGAAGTGTTGTAGGAAAACATTGCAAAATCAACCCACTCATCCCAATCATTTTGATCGTTTTGGATGAAGTGTCTCAAATATTCTGCTAAAGTAGCATGACTTCTCTCTAGACTGCCATTCGTTTGTGGATGATAAGCAGTTGTAGTTAATTGTTTTATCTTAAATAATTTTGATACTTCTTTTAAAAGTTTCGAAGTGAAATCTGCTCCTTGATCGGTAAGAATACATTTTGGTATACCGAATTTACATACGAATTCTTTTACAAATATTTTAGCAATTGTTTCAGCAGTGTGATCGGCTATCGCATAAGCTTGCGAATATTTCGTCAAATCATCTTGTAATGTTAAGATATATTTATTACCATTTATAGTTAAGGGAAAAGGTCCTACAATATCTAAACTAACTCTTTCAAATGCCTCGTTTGCGGTTGTTGTTATGATCATAGGTTCCTTGTGTTTTTTACGCACGAGTTTATTTTGTTGGCATGAATTGCAACGTGATATAAAATTCTTGATGTCGTTTTTCATGTTATGCCATTTATAAATTCCTTTTATACGTTTGTACGTTTTGTGAAATCCAGCGTGACCTGCGATAGGGCTGCTGTGCATTTCTATTAGAATATCATTAATTTCATTTGAAGAAGGATTGATTAAAGTGTTATTATATATATTTAACTTAATATCTGTTTTTCTAAATATGTATCTTAACATAGTTCTACATTTCTTATAGTTTAAATTATCATATCTATCACCTAATCTAGTCAAATGTAATTCAGTTTCATTTTCTTTAATTAAATGTTCTTTAACACTATTTAGTAAATTAAAGTATGTTTCATAATTTGATTTTTCCCAATAGTTTTGTTTAGTACAAATATAATAAAATTTCTTATCGTTCTCTTGTATTACTATAAAATCATTAACATTTAACTTATCTAGTTTGCTTAAGTGGTCAAACTCATTAGTTAATTTCTTTAAATAAGCATCGTTTATTACTTTGTCAGCTGATATGGCAATTAAAATGTTTTTGTGATCCTTATTGATCTCTTTGTCAATTTCACAAATATTATCGTTTAAAATTATTGAATTTTGAATTGCTTCTAAAAATGTTTTATAATTTTCATTTGCTGATGGTTTCGTTATTAGTATGCTTTTTTCTTCGGCAGGAATAATTCTGCTTAATGCATCTGCATTCGTATTTAATTTACCCGGTTTATATATTGGGGTATACTCGTACTCTTCGAGTAATAATCGCCATCTGAAAATCCTAGCACCATCGTTTTTCGAATTAAACAGATATGTTAGCGGTTGATGATCAGTGATCATGTTGAATTTGCGACCATACAAATACGGACGGAAATGTCTAACACACCAAATGATAGCTAGTAACTCTTTTTCAGTGGTTGAATAGTTTTGTTCCGCTTTATTAAGGGTTCGACTTGCATATGCTATTGGTAAATCTTTTCCAATCGCCCCTTGTGATAAAATTCCACCTATTGCATAATTACTTGCATCTGTCGTTAGGTTAAACGGTTTACTAAAATCTGGATATATTAAAATTGGTGATTCGCAAAGTTTTTTCTTTAATGTTTCAAATGCGTGTTGTTGTAGACTTGTCCAATTAAAAGGAATGTCCTTCTTGAGAAGTTTTGTTAGAGGTTGTGACAAGCTACTGAAGTCTGCAATAAATCTTCTATAGTATCCTGCTAACCCTAAAAAGCTTTTAATGTCTTTACAAGTTTTTGGAATCGGATAATTTTCAATTACTGATATTTTGTTTGGATCTGGTTTAACTCCGTTTTCTGTTATAAGATGTCCTAAATACATTACTTCTCGTTTTAAAAACTCACATTTGTCTGGTTGCAACTTTAGGTTATTTAATTCAAATCTGTCAAACACTTCTTTTAATTTTTTATTATGACTTTCTAAATCATGAGCATGAATAACTACGTCATCTAAGTAAACAAAACATTTATTTCCTTGCAATCCCGTTAAAACGTTATTCATCAACCTTTGAAAGGTTGCGGGTGCATTCTTGAGACCAAACGGCATTCTTTGGTATTCAAAATGTCCCTGAGGAACAGTAAAAGCCGTTTTAGGAGAATCTTTAGGGTTCATTTTAATTTGATGAAACCCTGAAGCTAAATCCAAGGTCGTAAAGTATTTCGAGTGTCCTAATTGGTCTAATATCTCTGTTATTTGAGGTAAAGGGTAAGAATCTCCAATGCTGACCTCATTGAGCTTTCTATAATCAACGACAACTCTCCATTTTCTTTGTCCTGATGAATCTAGTTTTTTGGGAACTACCCATATAGGCGAGTTCCAAGGACTAATAGACGGTTTAATAACATTATCCTGAAGCATTTTATTGATTTGATTATTGACTTCTTCCTTTAATGCTTCCGGATACCTATAACTTTTTGTGTTTATAGGTGCTTCCGTTTTTGTATGAATTTCATGCATCACCACATCTGTGCAACTTAATTTGTCGCCATCTAAGTAAAATATGTGGTTGTATTCTTTACATAACTCTATGATTGACTCTTTTTCTTCTTTATTTAAATGTTCGATTCTTAGGCTATTCTCTAATATTTGCAGTCGATTACTTTTATAATTTATATTAATTTTATTATTGGGAATATTTCGTTTAGTATTATCTTCTAGCTTAAATATTTTTTCTTCTGACGAAAGTAAATTTATTTCTTCCAACTGTACATGAGGAATAGGGAAAGTGACGTCCTTATCTGTCGAGTTAAGTACAGACGTAATGCCTTTGTTATTATTTATTGAGATAACACTTGGACATAAAAGTACTCCTGACATTAACTCTATGCGTGGTACTAACCCATAATTACTTTTAATATTATTAATCATTTTTATTGGAATTATGCATTCAGTCCTGGCTTTGACTGTTAAACTTTGCTCTAGAATATTCTCATTATCTTGATCATTTTGGCTTTCTTCATATAATTCATATTCATTATTCGCTAATTTTAATCTTTTAGAGCTATAATCTATAACACCTTTATATTTATTTAATATATCGCCTCCAATAATGCCATCGGAGCTAATGGGAAAATCATTTTTTACTATATGAAGTCTTAATTTTAGATTTCCAATGAAATTTAATTCAACATAACCTAATGTACGAGTAGGTTTGTCTACTTTATCAATTCCCTTTAAATCGGCTAAAATATCACTGTAAATTTCAGCATTTTTAGGTATATATTTTTCTTTGATAAGACTTATTGTAGCACCAGTATCTATTAAAAATTTTATATCTTGGTCATAATTTGTTAATTTTAATGTAGCTAGATAACAGTTATTTATCGCAGTAATGAGCCCTTCTATTAAACAATGACCCTTTGGTTGGCTCACGCCATTGGGACTTACTCGTTTTTTGTACTCGAGCTTGCTTTATCATTTGAGTGTCTACTTTTAATTGGATAATGCTCATTATTAGTTAAGTGACTATTATTATATCTCATGTCCTTATTAGTTGAGTAATTATTATTTCTCGTATAATGGTTATTTTTGTTAAAGTTAGAGGAATTTTTATTTTTTAAATGATAACATTCTTCTTTTACATGACCCCTTTTTTTACAATAATTGCAGAATTTTATATTTATATTGGGACTTGTAAACGATCGAACTCTACAATTTACTACCGTGTGCCCTGGTTTATTACATTTATAGCAATGTTTAGTATTTGAAATATTTAAGTTTTGGAATTTAGTTATTTCATTTTTACTTTTTAGTTGTTGCTCTTCTAATACTGCCATTGAAATTGCGTCCTCCAAGGTTTTTGGTTGGAGTGCTTTTATAATTAAATTTAAATCTTTATTTAATCCAGTAATGAAAACACTTAACGCTTGGGATTTTAATAATTCTATACATGCTTGGCGAGCTTCGGGAGTTTGATTAGAAGAATCTAGTGAATTTATTAGTTTTACATAACAATTTTCTACTTTATTTGCGTATGCCAAAACGTTTTCGTTGTGATCTTGTTTACAACTACTGAGTTCTAATTGCCATTGCCCAATTGTTCGTTTTTCTGTATAAGTATCTAAAAGGTAATTTTTTAAATCTTCCCAAAGTTGAAAATCACGATTTCTTATCATCGATCTAGCGTTATCGGTAATTTTAGTAATTATTATTTGGAGTAAAATTTTCTTTAATTTAGGATTTATAAGACTATTCACAGTGTCGCAATTATCTAAAAATTCATGAATACGTGCCTTACTGCCATCAAATTTTGTTAACATTCTTTCTGCCATTTCTAGACTAATGTAACAATTATTTTGAGATGTTGATACATCGTTATTTGTATTAAGTGACATGATTATATTTAGTGCAAAACTTAATAATTATTATTTAACTTTCACTTTATATGTTCACTTTCTTCAAAAATGTTTGATCCCGAACAGGAAGACTCCTTTATATCGGTGCATAAAATTTGGCGTACTTACAGGATAAGCAGAAGTCCAGTTGACATTTTCTAGTTTCTTCTTGACGCGATGAGCAGGAAACGGCGTAGACGGCTGGTTTACTAATTCCGTCGAGTGTACGTCTCGTTGCTTGCTGATTATGGTGTTGAGAATCGAAGCAGGACTCCGATGAGAATCTCGGCACTCTTATGTGGATTTTCAGGCTTCTTATTTTCCGCGGTAGCTGAACTGACGCGAATGTTTCACCCGGTATTAGTCTCAATTGATAATAAGAGTATCCCACTTCTGACACCAATTTTGTAATGGCCCGAGCGGTGGCGTTGAGGTTGGTGAGTGGGAATCTATACTCTTGAATGAGACACACACAAAGATTCGTCACGAACTTGATTTATTATGTCAACTTATGGACTATGTACAGAATTTAGACCATCCGAAGATTGGTCGAGTAACTCACAATTATAACTGTTACTATTTCGAAGCCGCGATTGTTACTGTTTTGGATAGGAGGGTTTCGGATCTTATATTGTGATTCTAATCACTTATTTACATTAGTAAGAGGGATCGAATAATTAGTCGTTGCCCTGACATTAGTTAACAATCTCTAGTTAACAAATACGATGAAAAGTAAATATCATTAGTGAATTACATTATCACATGAGAAGCGTAAATATATTAGTAATTCATTTGAGAAATGGTAACAAGGATGTTTTCTTATTTAACAAATAATACATTAGTCCTTTACAAAAAGACGTTAATATAAATAACAATTTATTATATTTTTAGAGTAATCAGTGTAAAAGTAATAAGATAAAATAATAGACCAGCATGTATCAAAAAGACAGCGTTCCATGACATATCAATTTTAAAACTTTCTAAGTGGCCAATGTTACAAGAAGAACATGTCAACAACAGTATCTTCGAAAATATTTATTTAATTTACATGCTGTAATAAGCCATATTGATCTTTATTAAATGCACAATGTATTTAAGATACTTAATTGGATAAGGATTAATACTGTATTGCTTAAAATCGCTTCGTAAATAAGCCATTATTTCTCGTACAAAGTAAAGGATAAAAAATGGTTATTGTGGGTTATTCCTAAGAGATAAACATATACCATCACGGACTTTTTTGTAGACCTTTTTAAGTTGTACAATACTGTAGTAAATTGTTTTGATCTATCTTGTAGGATTCAGTCAGCGTTTGCAATGTAAGCGCAAAAAAAGGTGTTTTTTTTTACGACCTCATATTAGAAACCTCAAAAATTGTAGCCTATGTGTTATTCTGATGTATAAGCTATATTGTGGTAAAGTTTCATTCAAATCCATTCAGTAGTTTTTACGTGAAAGAGTAACAAACATTCATACATTCATACTTACAAACTTTCGCCTTTATAATAGTAGTAGGATTTATGATTGTTTATTTTGCAGAAATTAATAAACGCTTTATCTTTCTATCTATCTATCTTCTACTATGTTTTATTGATACGATATTTGTGGCACAAAGTTACAAACTTTCTCGCCATAAAAGTTATATCAGAGCCCGATCACTATCTCGAAGCCCCTGGAGGGTGTCACAGTACTAATTATTCCTTGTATATTTGTATCCTTGTGAAAGTGAAAAATTAAACTTCTAAGTCAACAATAAAAGATACAGGCTTTTATGGTCCATTGATGCCGCTTGCTTTGAAAGTTGCAAGGGAATCGCAACCAACGGTGCTTCCCGTTGACCTAGAATCATGAAATTTGGCTTGAAGCCATATCTGTAAGCGTATTGGATAAGTAGGTTATACTTATATATGTTTTGTTTAAATCACTTATAACTAGTGCTCGGAATAGGTAGTTTAATTTTATGTACTTGCGATTTTGTGACATCAACAGTATGGATATGCCTGGGAACTTACTATTTTCAGAGATTTTAAAAATATCGAAAACTTAAAATAAACATGAAAAATAATATAATATAATCTACATATTTCATTACTAATAACATACAACGAATAAGTATGTAGCATAATACATGAGTTTTATTACACTTAGAAAATACATAAATAAATAATTCTTTAATAAATTTATATATAAAATTTATATCCAGTAATGTCACTCATTTCAAGCACAATATTTATTAACTAAGTCAACCAATTTAAAAGAACGTTTCATTATTCTTATTAATAAATTACAGGATAAATCCCAGTCTTTTGTAATAAAGTAAATGACAATGTTGAATAAGATATAGATTCAAAATATTTTATTATTATATTTTTGTACATATTTCCTTCATGACATTAATTATACCCGATAATGTCTCAGATGCCCTGCAAAGTGCTCTCCAAGATTGTATGTATGCGCTATAACGAACGACTCAACCGGGATGCAGTTTCCTACCGCACAATAGTACAAGCTCACAATGTCCAATCGCGTTGCAATATCACTTCTACGGTCTATAAAATACGATCGCAGTTAAAGTGATACCCGTTTCTCGACTGCTTTGGACATCTTTGTTGTGTTGGAGTAAATTGTTATTATTACAGTTTATAAAGGTCGTATACTGCATTACAGAACATACTCGCGAGAAATGAGACTGGAACAGTTGTGGCTTGATTTGATTTCGATGGACAAACAAAAATAAATGTGGTTGCTAACGACATAACGGTTATTTTAGTGTGATATATGATGAGAGTGTTCGAGTATTTGATATTTAATTCTACAATTTTGTACATTCGTCAAAAAACACCTTTTTTTTTGAGAGGGGAAATGCGACCTTTGGCACCATGACACCGCGCTGGCTAGGCGCGGCCGTGTGTGGGGCTCTCCGGCCTAAGCGGACCGGCCTACCCACTAAAACCCCCCTGAGTTCTCTAGGCCCATGCGGGCAGATGGCGGGGTGCGCTTTCGCGATTATACCGCCATGTGCTCCGGGCCGGCTCGACCTAGAACTGGTCGAGCCAACGCCAACGTAAAAAAAAATCACCTAGAATATTACTAAAAAAGAAAAATAATAAACATACATTAGGACTCAAGACAACAGATACGAGTACAACAGATCACGAGACAATAGATATATTTGGACAAAGTCTCACAAAATTTAAATTTAAAAAGAGCGTGATGAACATATTATTAAATACGTGACTAATATATGGTATGTTTATTTCTCTCATTATTAAATTTAAGTTTTATATTGCCATATGTGTGTCGTTCATATTGTATACACATACCTAGGAATATAATCTGGTCTGATATGTTAATAATAAAAAATGTATCTTAACAGAATATCGATAATATTCTGTTTTGTGTGTCACATAAATAAAATAAATACATTAAGGGCCTGTTTCACCACTTGCTGATAAAGTGCCTGATAGCCTATCGGAACTTATCTGTCAGATAAACTACAAATTTTGGTTTCACAGCTCTCGGTAGAACTAACTGGCAGGTAAAGTATCCGATATTTTATCAGCCGATTCAAGTGGCTGATATGGACTTTATCATCAAGATAAAAAAAACTTTTCAAGTGGCGGGTACTTACGGAAATAGTTTTAGCTCTCGAACTTTATTACGTGCTTTGTGTAGACTGGAGTAACAAGGGTTCAAAAATATTTTAATATGGATTTGTTTGAGTTTTTTAGAGGACGAATTTGATGTATATTACGAACGAATTACGCGACCCCGTAGGAATCGAGTAATTAATCCAAGATCAAATTATTTGAAACTCTTGACGATCAAGATTTTAGAAATCGCTTTCGGCTTACTAAACAAGCGGTTGTTAACATTTTATCGTTAATAGAGAGTGATATTAAAACTACAACACACTAGTAAATACAAAATATTATTATGTTATATTATAGTAGGTAATGGTTTATTTGACAGGTTACACCTACTTAATTAACATTGCCTATTTGATTTTTTGCAATTCCACCAATGCAGCGATTACTGATAACTCTAAGGTATTTTGCCTCTATTAACGATACTAGGAGATTTGTTTCTTCTTGAGAGAAATTAGAACTTCTTACTCACTTTTGCTTTTCCATTTTAAATAATCAAAATAAAAAGTAACAAACAACTAAAATTAAAAAATTCAGCAACCTTTTCAGAGAAAACACAATATATCAACAAAGACAAACCGCGCAAAGCACAACAAAACAAAATGACCATAGATTAAAATGACGCTTGCGTTTCTTTTCTCTAAACACATGGAGCGCTAACATAGATGAATAATACCAATTTAGCCTTTCGTTTATTAATTAATAAAATTATACTTGATTAATGTAAAAAAGTTGACGTAAACAATTTCGAGTTTTCTAATAACAACAACGTTGTTCAATAACGTTGTTTTAAAATAACAATAAATACACGTGAGTGTATCGAAACGTAAAAAAGCGACGTTGCCGTATCGTCAACTATTAAATGGCTGATATCTTTAACTACCAGCTAAATTATCAGACAGTTTGATGGTGAAACAGAAAAATAATATCAGAAGCCTCTATCTGATGGATAGAGTTATCAATCAGATAACTACCTGAAGCTTTATCAGCCAGTGGTGAAACAGGCCCTAAAATAAACTATACCTACCAACTTCACAGCTAAGCCGGCTTAATCTAAGATGTGTGCCATTAATTAAATAAAAGAATAAAACAAAAATGCACCCTGTTAGCCCTTTAGTGACGTTCATTAAAGTTTATAACATAGCTATTTCAAACAATTAGAAATGAAGACAATTTCAACATATGAAGAAACTAACTTCTTCACGTGCTTGTAATGCCGCCCTGCAAGGAAGCGTATAAGCTCAGTTGATTGCGCGGTTACAGATAGAGCTTGGTCTCTTAAGGATAAGAGGATATACGTCGAACATTCACGTGCGTCATTTTAGCGCCAGAGTTGAATTGGAGTTATATTGAATACTAGCGGACCCGACAGACTTTGTCCTGTCAAAAAGATTTGTAAAGTGGCAGTTTTTTGTTTCTACTTGAAATGACATATGATGACATTAAAGTTTGACAGAACTAACGTCACTTTTTTGTCTTGCCAAAGGTTCAAATTGGCTTTTAAGTATTAATACAAATTGTTTGTATAAAAATGTTGACTTTACACTTTTTCAAATTTTATTTTTTTTATTTTCTCTACGTACAAACCTTCTCTGGACTTCTACGAATAATTCAAGACCAAAATTAGCCAAATCGGTAAAGGCATTGTTGAGTTATGCGCTTACCAACACATTTTGCGATTCATAAGAAGATTATAGCTCCATTTTCGCACCTATTTATAGACTCGATTATTCAGGTAAAGTCAACTTACGACCCTCACATATTTCATTGCAATCCTCTACGATTGCAATGGAGACACAGAAGATAAGGAATAAAAAAAAAACTTTTCTTACATTAAGTAGAATAATGTTTGTTTGTTTTGTGAAACAACCAATATTTTGTTATATTTATGATAAAATTCCAGAACTGTCCTACTTAAGGCTTAAATATGTGCAGCAGTCGATATATTGGTAGTAAAAATGTACTCGAGAATCAAGTGCAGACGTTTCCCCTCGCATTAAAAAGGGTTTACAGTATTAAATTGCCGTTTTCAATGGAGATATCATACAATTTGGCTTATTGCATACAAACGTTTTCTTTATTTATTTGATAACCAAGAGAAAAATATTTGTAATATTTTTACACACAGGTTAAAAATAAATATTAAACAAAGGAATAACATAATAGTTTTGAAGATAAGAAAATTTGTTGACACAAAGCTATAGGCAATAACGTACAAAATTCTGACGAAAAAAAAGTAGTTTCCTTTAGATTAAAATAGTTGAATTATTATATTCAGTTGTAACCGAAACTTTGAAAGTTAAATAGTAATCAAAATATAAACATTTTCTATACCGTTTAAATAAAAAAGTTTTAAAATTATGAATACGAGAGAAAAGGACTTCGATGTCATAGTTAAAGACCTTATTATTAAGAAATGAAAGGTTTGCATGTATTGATAAATTATAGTAATTACGATTATTAATTTCTATTAAAAATATATATTCTGTTTTGGGTGTTGTTGTATTGTATTTTAATTATTTTTTATCTATATATAAATAATATGTAACTCGTATACAATTCAACATCTCAAGTTAAAGGGAGCTTGGATACCTAATTATATTCGTGTCCCTAATAAATTAATAATCAACGATGATATTATATGTGCTAATAAATAATATACTTGAGCACTTATTCGACTCGACTAGACATGAGCGTTAAATAGATGGACTAGTTAAATCAACCGTCAATGTGCATTCAACGCTTCGACAGTCTACCGTTCTATTAGTTAAATTCGTAAACGACTAAACGAGTAGTTCCCTCCTACCAGTCTCACGTTCTTATCAACGCGCAATGCAATGCAACGTCGATTTCTTAACGTGGCCGCTACTTACGTTACTTTACGTTGAATCAAATTAAAATAAACTCTAACTTTAAAGCAATAGGTACGTTTTATTATCTCAAATTAGGTCGTCGCGACGGGTCAGGTCAACGAAACAAACAGTTGACACAATCTAAAGTAAGCTCTAAATATAGTTGAGTAAGATCTTAATTATTCAACCAGTCCTAAGCCTGAAAAAGTATGAAGGGAAGATCATTTCCTTTTTTTAATTTACAAATATTTTCACACATAGATTATTAGGCTAAATACTAATACAACCGCAACGTGTCCTCTACTCGTAAGTTAATCGTTAAGTCTATCGTTTAATACAACGATAATAGCCGCCTAGACGACCCGTTAACCAGTCGACGAATTTAACTAGTAGATCGACCCGTCCAATAATAAAATTTAACGGTCTCGGACGACCCATCTCTAGACTCAACGCGTATCACTCCATGAGCAATGTACCCTGCTAGTAGCTGACAACACTCACGATAGTCACGGCTCAAAAAAAAATGCTGGGGATGAAAACATTTTTATTAGAAAAATTGACGTAACATGAAGTTGGTAGGCTATCTCTCATTGAAGTAGCAATTCAACCACCGCGGAACCTCGACTGATAGGGTATACCAATATTTCACGAGCGCCCATCGTCCGATGAATTCGTATCAACCTACGCAGGGAAATTAAAACGTCATGACCATTAACACAGTTCGGTACTCGTAAATTGTTTAACTTTTCCCATTAAATGGGGGAGTTCGCGAGCGTATAGCTTATTGCCTGAAAGATTGCGACGAAAATTTTGCCACTCGATAATTGAGTCACCATTTGAATCGAGGCTCGGATCATTTTCATCGCGGGATCTTTGGCGGCCATTTTGTCGTTGCGTCGGTGAAGTGACGAACGAATGTTAAGAGTTCCGCAGATTGAATATTGCAGCTTCAGCAGTGTCTTTCATAGCTCTTATAAAGGATTTTTCAGTAATGATAAGGCATCTTTGATTGTAAACAGGTATGTTAGATTATGAATTGGAATGAATTTTCGAAAGTTAAGTCAATTAAAATTTGTCAAGTATATGTTAAGAAAAAAAAATCCTATATAGTTATAAATCACGTGGAAATGTTGACTTACTTTATCAGAACTGCAGTGTTTATTACGAAACGTCGTTCATATTCTTTTTATTATAGGACAAAAACTGTGTTACTTCCAATTTTATTTTTTTATATCCATTATATCAAATAAGTTTACAGATTAGAATAATATACTACTTTATATCAAATATAAGATACAAATTGAAAAAGGTAATAGTAACTCCAAATAGTGTCAGAGACAAGATTTGTAGTCCCAAGTTGGGCGCCAAAGACTTATCTCCTTAAGAGGATGTTAAGGGAATGTTTTGTTTGATTTTATTTATGTTAATAATTACTTCATATTTATTAATTACATTCCAGCTTAAATACGCCGCCGCCAAGGGTTTCAAATTACTTTAACAAAATTAGAGTGATTAGACCTAAGTCAATTAAGCTGACTCCGTGTGAATTGGTTAACTCCAAATAAAACTTTGAGTATGTTTTGCGAGTAATGTGCCCAGCCCACTTTTGCTTAAAGTACATAATTTTTCTGTTTGTTTGATTTCTACTATGATCATACCTGCTCTGATTGCATGCATGACAGTATTGAGTATTGTCCATTGAACTTTGGGCGACTTTAAGGTCTATTGTAAGTGGATAGGTTTCAGTTTCATATGCTATGGATAGCAATACGCACGAATCATTTACTTTCTAGTCGTCTTCCACCACGTTGTTATTAATGGCTAGTAACAATATGAGCAGGTGCAAGTTAGATTCCGTTCCATCAGGTGTAATTAGAATAATTAAACCCTTACTGCGTTTTATACAATCAATAGTGATGAGAGTTCTCACCGATTTGGGATTAGTCTAATCACGATAATAGGACAAGCGTCTAAGTTGTATATAATACTGTCATTCGTGTGTCAAGAAAATGAATACATACTTTTTGCAATAAGAAATGACAGCATCAGCAATAAAAACTCACAAATTTGTTATTGTAGTTGGTGTATACTTATTTTTCTCTAGAATGGAATATAGTTATATTATGCCCTATGTTTAACGCTGATATAGCATCTGAATTGCATCACAGCTCTACTCACTTATCGCTGACATAAATCTTTGAGCAAGGTAACCAAATGTCTCCTGATAGAAAACAGACACTATATCAGCATTCTTTGTCATAATAATAACGTTACCTATGGAAGGACAGTCTTAAATAGAATCTTCAACGACTCGGTAGTTTAGCCTTTGTATTAGTTTTTAAAAAGCTTTCTTTCGTTCAGAAAGTTAACTATATAGACAATGTTGTTGTTAATATTTTGATGCAATCGGCGGCGAAAGATTCAAAAATTCACCATGACAATTCTCAAGCGGTGATGAAGGATTACAAGATCAATGATATCTAAATAGGTGTCCATGTCAGAGAGTGACGCTTAGATACTAATTAATATAAATTTAATGATTAATCAAATGTAATAACGAATACGAAATAAGCTAAATGTATTAATTTAATTTATTCAACTTAAGCCGAGCTATGTACAATTACCAAAATAAGTAACACTTGTAACATTTTACAAAGAAAAAACCTTATTTGGTAATTTCTTCTTGATCCTCGTTACTTCATTAACTTATTTTGTTGAAATCCATATATCAGAGAATGACGGAAAAGAAATAAACTCCCTCGCGAATTAACTCGATGATGATTTTTTGCATTTATTGCTGTATACAATATTAAAACACAATTGGTTTGTTAATGTCTGTTTGTACTAACACTAGTCCAAACGTCACTCATTAACCTATCTGATCTTATTACATGAATTAACAAATAGTATGATTTTTAAGAGAATACTTAAATATTTAATAACTTCATTAACGGAGCTACATTCTGTAACTCATCCTGTGATAACATTTCGCTGGAAAGCCAAGTTCCTCCTACGTTACACTCATAAATGAACTCATTCTTTTTATTAAGACTGTCGTATTTTCTGTGACTTATCACTGGCGTTTTCATTTCAAGTTTTCCTTGTTTCACGTCCTACGGAGCGTAATTGTTGTACTTGTTCTGTGAACGTGTTTTGAAGAAATATGTGTTTTTTTCATATTAGTGCTACATGTTGAGAAGGTCGAAAAATTATTGACAGGAAATTTTAAACTAAGCACGAAATATTGAATCCATTTCGATATTGGTGAATGGGATTGTGATTCGATTACTGAATGGGGCAATGTTTGTCAGTGGTAGTTAGCGTCGACTTTTTATAGATGTATATTAACAATCTAGCAGGCTTCTTGTTTGATAGTAAATGGTTACAGTTGTGTATAGTATATGTGATTCGTATGAGATTCGCGGGACATTTGTAACCGCTACAAAAAACCGCAGTTTTCGTTTCCAACTTGTAACATACAATACAGTCACAAAAAGACGGCTCTATAGTAATTAGCTCCGGAAAACAAGGGAATAAAACTCTATCTTTATTCTTTTTCTCTTCTGTTCTGTTCACAATTTTATTTGGAGTCGGCACAACATGTCTTCCTCTTCCACACTCCTTTATCACTTGCTATTATGACACTTATTCTCTTCTTTAATATATCATCATTCACACAGTCCATCCATCTTTTCTTTGGTGTTTCTCTTCCTACATGCTCATTCAGTTTCATGTCCATAATTTTCATAGTAACATGATCTTCTCTCTTCTTAATACGTGACCATACCAGGAAAGTCTCCTTTCTCTTTATTTTTCAACTAGCTTTCTGCCCGCGGCTTCGCCCGCGTGGATTTCGGGATTGGGTGTATAGAGGGTTAAGGGTCATAGCTTTTGCCCACGGCTACATATACGCCGAAGTCGGTTTATGGTGCGAAGATTTTATCGCGCTTCCCGTGGGACTATCCGTTTTTCCGAGATAAAAAATGCCGCAAAACTCCTCAAGAATCACTCTATCTATTGATGAAAACCGCATAAAAATCTGTGCAGTAGTTTTTGAGCGAAGCCTTTATTGCGCATCCCGTGGGATCTGTCGATTTTTCCGGGATAAAAAGTAGCCTATGTTACTCGGGGAGAATGTAGCTTTCCAAAGGTGAAAGAATTTTTGAAATCGGTCCAGTAGTTTAAGCGTGAAGAGGTAACAAACAAACAAACAAACAAACAAACAAATAAACAAACAAACAAACAAACAAACAAACACACTTTCGCATTTATAATATTAGTTGGGACAATAGGAGCTACTTTCAGACTTCTTCTGATATAATCATTCCTCACTCTGTCCTATCTTGTTACTTTAAACATCTATCTTAAGATATGCATTCCAGTAACATGCAATCTTTGTTCGTCCATACGCTTGACGGCCATCATTTCGATACATGACGACAGGTCTAATTACTTATTTAGAAATTTTGCACTTCAGTTTTTGGGAGATTTCTGGTGTCACCTGTAGTTTCCATTACCTGTCGCCATTTCATCTATAAAACTCTATCTTTATTATATCTACTTACTGCCTCGCCCCCTCCCATGAGAGGGCGAGCGCTCAGATAAAGCCGATAGGGCCCCAGGCTTTCTGCCCGGCCAAAGGCATTAGGCAGTGTTAAGTTGGTAGGCTGGCCTTCTGTCAGAGTCCAGCATGGCCACCCGCCGTGGACCGGGCGCGGGTGGTGTCCGGTGCAAGGTCGTCCGCCAGGGGATTGTCATAGCGACCACTGTGGTGGCGCGCCCCCATGAGGATTCACTGCCTCCTCCCGCGAGGAAAAAAAAACTACTTAATAATTTATTTTATCAGTCCATTCATATACCCAATTAATAGGGCTATGCCGAACGTTTTTTACGTATTTATTTTAACGTAGTTTGATAATTCAATACACTGCTGTGATAATGTAAGAGTAATAAGATAACATGCTAACACCTAAGAAGGAATTTTTCACCATTTTTGTCGGTCTCAAGTCTTACAGACGTTGACCTTGAAACCACCTCTATTTCCTACGTAATAATAGCTATTTTCGTGGTTCAATTATATACCTTAACCTGCTGCTGACTGCACATAATATCATATAGAAGCCTATTATTAGCTACTGTTTAGATCTTGTTTTTATATTGTAATTGCTTACTCAGTTGTGAACTTTGAATACAGAAATGTACACACAGCAACACGTTCACACTTTACACGCTGATCTTAAAACGTTCTTATGTTGTCGTAATTACAGTCGCGCAAGTTACCAAAATTATTTTTACTATTTGAATATTCTAGTATATACCTAAGTATTTAAATTATTTTACTTAATAACTGCGTCCTTTTTAAAGCTAGATATTGGAAAGTTATTTAGCTCGTAATATTTTTTTAAATATTGATTTTTTTTATTGTACGCCAATTCTGTGTTCGCCAAATTTAATATTTTGTTTTACTATTTTTTAAGCGGGAAAAGAAACGCAAGGTTTAATAGTTCGCTTTTACATCTAACTCATGTCAGTTCGACATATGTGGGCTTCCAGGCTGATTTGTTACATCCGATCCGTCCATTTTGACCTACTTTTGCGCAGCTTAAACACCTCATGTTTCACCCAGGAACATTTTGTTGAACGTTTCTTCGCTATTTAATAAAAGCTTCACAGAATACTAAAACCACAATCTTTCAATCAATCTTCTTTCCACAATTAGGATATTTTTACAAGCTTTTATTTAGTTTCACCTGTCCCGTTGTCTGTCGTTCTGTAATCAAATCTTGCAACTTAAATTTGATCCACTTCCCGGTCTCCGATTGAGCTGAAATTTGGTATACACGTTAAGTTCAACAATGCATGATTAACTGTGTGACGTCATTCTAAATCCAACATGGCGGCGTATCCAATATGGCGGACCAATTATTTTTAATGCACTACAATATGGGTATCAAATAAAAGGGCTTGCCAAGAATAGCTAGAAAAAAATTAAAGAAAAAAAACCTTTTTAAAAACAAGCTTTTATTATTTGTTTATAAAATGAACTAAAAAGCTAAAAATAAAATGAACTAAAAAGTTAAAAATAAATTAACTCTAAAAAGAAATATAACACTTTGTAACTTGATTGTAACCTTTAACGACAAATAAGCGTATTAATAAGGTTTTTTTTCTTTAATTTTTTTTTAAGTAAGTCGCAACGTTTTCAATTAGTAAGTATACTATTACTTAAGTTAAGATTTGTCTAAGTTCTCAATTGAATACAGTTAGAAAGGGATGGCGTTATGTGTACTCATTAGCATTTATTTAGTATAACTTCACAAGAACAAAAATATGCTACAGAGCTACAGAATGTCTTTACCCTGGCCCGTATGGCCGTAACTGCCTTTGCATGTTTATCTTAGAATATTTCCGAAAATATTCATTTACACTAAATACTGTAGATGGTTATATTCTTTTCTATTAAATGCTCAATTATTTCAGGTACTTAATTGGACAAGGAATAATGTTGTGTTGCTTAAATTCACTTCGTAAATAAGACATATGTACTTTGTTATAAAAAGTAAAGGATAAATACATTGTTTATTGTTGGTTATAATTAAGAGATGGATAAACAACATAAACGTGTTTATTTTTGTTGTTTTTAACGACCGTCGTAGTATACTGGATTGGGATACTTTGGTATACTGGATTCAAGGAGTCGCTTTTTCTGAGGTCCCAAAAACGATTAATGACTGAAAAGTGGGCTTTCAAGAAAATTAAACGTACATCTTTCTTATTTGAAAAAAAAAAATAGTTAAGCTTGTACAATAAAAATCGTAAAATAGAAAAGAATGGATTGAAATAGTTTCATTATAAAACACAGAGTACCTTTAACAATGGCGATAATATTGATTGATTTTAAATTATTGACGACCTCCATAGCTGAGTGGTTAGTACACTGGTTTCAAGATCGCCATCTCTCGAGGTCCCGGGTTCGAGTCCCGGTAGGGGCAGATGTTTATGTGATGAATGCGAGCATTTGTACCTTAGTCATGGTTGTTATAATATATTTCTACCAAATTTATTTATATATGTATAATATATGTATGTCTATCCGTTACCCTAGATACCAACACAAACCTTACAGAGCTTACTTTGGGCTAGGCTAATCGGTGTAAGCATAAGAAATATTAATTTATTTTATTTATTTACGACATCACATAAGAAACATTTAAAAATAACTGTTTACTATTGTGAAACCTTTAACATTATGCATGCATTAGGATACATAAGTGTCCGTTGTGTACTTTTAAAGTTTTAAGTATACATAGAGACAGACAGCAAAAAGCCACTATGTTTTATACCATATAGTGATAGTGTTATTTATTAATTAATTCATAATAAACTAACTAGTGAAATAATATAAAATAATAATTTTAAAATCAAATTCATTTAATAAAACAATAAAATATTCTATTAAATGCTAGCTATTTTAAAACCTAATCCTAAGCTTTGGATAAACAAATTATCGCTGACAATTATTAATCGAAGCACGTCCAAAAAGAAATGACCATCTTAAAGAAAAATGTCATGCTGGCGGTAGAATCGCGTAAGCGCACCCCGCCATGTACCCCGCATGGGCCTAGAGAACTCAGGGGGTTTTTGTGGGTAGGCCGGTCCTCCACGCCCCTTCCGTGGCCGGGGGGCGTCGTCGGTGGAGGAGACCGGGGGAGGTAGGGAGCCTACCCCGAGGAGGGCTCCCCTGTATCGGCGGGGGAGCGAAGGCTGGGGGTTCCTGGAAGTGGCTTGATGTTCCCGGGGGCTCCCTACATGCCTGAGGAAGGCCATCCCTGAGGTTTTTAGTGGGTAGGCCTCCTCCTTCTGGGGAGGAGAGCCCCACATAACCGCCGGCCCGCCACGGCCGGGGTATGCAATGTAATGCATTTTCCTCAGGGGAAAAAAAAAAAAAAAAAAGGCCGGTCCTATCAGACCGGAGAGCCCCACACACAGCCGCGCCTAGTCAGCGCGGTGTCACGATGCATAAGGTGCATTTCCCCTCTAAAAAAAAAAAAACAAAAAATTCACAAACAGAACGTCTTACGTGCGTACACACCAAGACCGGAATAATTTTTTTTACGTAATCAAACCTGCGACAGCTGCGCAAAACGTACTGTAAAGACTATACAATAAATGTCAATAGTGGCGAAGAGTTAATGTGTGTATTGTATTCACTAATACAATACACACATTAACTCTTCGCCATAGAGTTCAATAAATTAATACTACATATTCGAAGTCGAAGCGAATCTCGCATCACTTCCACCGCTTAAGCAAGTACAAAGCCAATTTGATATGATTTGGCAAGTGTATAACCCGCAACAAACTTACACACCAATAGACACAATATGCAGAGCTAATGGCGTTATGACTTGACAAAATACATGTACATAGTCATGTTGGAGGCGATATTCTCTAGGGAGACCACATAATACTTCGGAAAGTTCTCATGGAAAAATAAGACGATTTTCGACCGGAGACACTGGCTTCCTAGAGATCGTTTTTACAGTCCCTTATTGACGACAAACATATATGTTTCGTCGCAGACAGTACAATTTAAATAATAAATTCATATTTTCATTCGTTTTCCTTAAATATTGAGACTGGCAATTTTTGTTATCTAATCTTGATCCTGATTAACATTACGGAAGCGCCACTAGCGCCATACCTCGGCCTAGACGTGTGCGCCATGCAAGAAACAGTACTAGTTTAGTTCGGTTCTCGTTCAAGTGAAGTTTCGCTGGAGACACCAATGCAAGCGTGTATGTTTTTCGTTTCTGGGGGCGTACTCTAAAAACCAAATTCGATATATCGTGGACTTCGTCGTGTCGTATCCTACTCTTGTTACTATCGTTTAAAGCATTCGAACGAACGATATCAATTTTGACATAAGAAAGCCTCAAATGACAA
>JAYEAL010001052.1:0-12003 GCA_036419045.1 Scirpophaga incertulas | reverse complement strand
TAATAATAAAATGGTAGAGAAGGGAGAAGGAAGGCGGTACCAGGTACTAGGCAGACAGAGTATCGGTAGGCTGGTAAGTATACAGCAGCAGGCAGGCAAGTATTCAGCGGCAGGCTGGCAGGTATTCCGCAGGAGGCTGGTAGATTCGCAGCAGCAGGTTGGCAAGTGTGCAGCAGCAAGCTGGCAGGTATTCAACGGCGGGCTAGTAGGTATTCTGCAGCAGGTTGGTAGGTATGCAGCAGCAGGCTAGCAGGTCACCTCTGTCTAGCTCGCTTAACACTAACGGCAGTGCTGTGGGGGAGTACCCCCAGTGTATCCTACATACAAGTTGGGTGTAGCGAGCACTTTCCTAGGGCAATCCGTGCCGACTATCTAGAGGTGTTCAATATTCCCATACTTGAACTCTATACATGCATGACACGATTTATTATAGAAATGCAGATGCGTAGATTGCATGAGCGTAGCTTGAAAACTAGCAGATGGGCAGATTTGCGTTAAAAGACAACAATTTACTTATAATTGCAAGACCTAAGAAAATTCTAGAACATTCTAGTAATATAGACGTTAGAAGATTAAAACTTTACATATAATTGCAAGTTCCGAGAAATGTCCAGAATGTTCTAATAGTATAGACGTTAAAATAATATACGAGTTCATCTATCAATTTAATCTAACATTTAGAGAAATATATTTTATCCAAAGAATGATCCCTAATTGATGAGAGCTCCTGGGTAATATGGACAAAAATCAAGAAGGAAATGCTTTGATAGTATGGACACATAACAAGGCTGGACGAAAGACGACGACGAAATAAAGTAAGGCAAATATTTGCTTAAACTTTATCTACAACTGGTAGAATGGCGGACTTAATGCCTTAGGCATTTTCTACTAGTCACTTTTCTGGTCATTTAATTCTGAACAAAAACAAATAATATCCGAAAACAAAGCTTTTTTATTTTACCTTCTTAAGCTTTTAAGCATTTTACAAACTTTGAATGTCATACTTAGTTATATCTAATCAAGAACCCAAAAAATTACGATACTCTAGACCGTCTGTGTACCAAACTTCATTTAGATCGGTTATGCGATTTTGGTGTAAAAGCGAAACAGATAGACCCCTATAGGGCTCCCCTATAGGCAGGGGAGCGGAGGCTGGGGGTTCCCGAAAGTGGCTTGATGTTCCCGGGGGCTCCCTACATGCCTGAGGAAGTCCATCCCTGAGGTTTTTAGTGGGTAGGCTCCCCCTTCTGGGGAGGAGAGCCCCACATAACCGCCGACTCGCCACAGCCGGGGTATGCAATTTAATGCATTTTCCTCAGGGGAACAAAAAAAAATAAAAGGCTACAATTTATAAAGATAAACGAAACGTTAATAAAAGCTACGTGAAATACTAATCCTACGCAGACGAAGTCGTAGGCACCAACTAGTTATTTAATACTAGCTTTCTGCCCGCGGCTTTGCCCGCGTGGATTTCGGAATTGGGTCTATAGAGGGTTAATTACGGGTCATAGCTTTTGCCCACGGCTACATATGCGCGGAAGTCGGTTTATGGCACGAGGGTTACCCTTTCTCCGAGATAAAAAATACCGCAAAACCTTGCTCAAGAATCACTCTATCTATTGATGAAAACCGCATGAAAACTGTGCAGTAGTTTTTGAGCGAAACCTTTATTGCGCATCCCGTGGGATCTGTCAATTTTTCCGGGATAAAAAGTAGTCTATTATTTCATCCGGACTTTTATCTTTACTTCTACAAAATTTCAAAGCAATCGGTTCTGTAGTTACGGCGTGAAAGCGGAACAAACAAACAAACTCACTTTCCGATTTATAATAGGATGAGGATAACCGTTGCGATGCAAACAATTATTTTAGGTAATTTTGAAGCAGATTGCAGATAAATAGCAGTCCGCCGCCATACCCGGCCAGGCTCGTCGGGTGGACTGTACGACTGAATTATTCAGTTCAGCCAGTAACGTGTTTACGCTGCGCTGCGGACACGAGCTTAATTGGACAACGTAAATCTGCCCCTAGCATTGCCCAGCCCTGCTCGTGTACCACGCTTCTCACTGCTGGCCACGACTTATCAAAATCAAAAAATATTCTTCGAATAGGATTTTGCAATCACTTTTGCACGTTTGTCGCGTCGGGGGACCGCTTTTTTACCTTCAAAAATACTTACCTAAATCAAATGATTCCTTCTAATCACAAAACATTCGTATATCAAAAACACCTATCGAAACAAAATTATATTCATAACCTAGCGGGACCCGCCCGGCTTCGCACGGGTCAGTGAAAAAAGTGGTTATGGTGGGTTATCACCTAGAGTAGACATATACCATCGCGGACTTTTTTGTGGATTTTTGTAAGTTGTACAATCTGTTGTTACAACCTCTATACCTTTGTAAGACATTGAGTTTGTACTTGACTATTTTTATATATGTGACAATGTCATTGTCATAAGAAAGGAATTAATATACGAATGCTCAATAGATTCATCTTTTTTATTATTATAAATATTCTCGCGATTTAATAGCTTTTATAAGTGGCGACCGTGAAATGGAAGAATTAATTAAAAGACGAACCGTTGCGAGGAGATTTTTTACGATTGCCGAAAAAGATGTCGGGGGAGCATTCGACAGTGGTAGCAAAACAGATCTTCCGGCCTTGATTAAGTATTTCGAAGATAAAGCGGAAGATATGTTTGATATTGACCAAAAAATTAAGGATCAGTTGTTCCAAAGTGATGCAGATGACGAGCAAATTTTTTCTGAGTTAGAATCAGCTGAAAAGTACAGACTTCGGTATCATAAGGTACGTGCACAATTTTCTATTGATATGAGCCAGAAAACGCCATCAGTAGATGCCGAGAGTTATGATGGAGTCAGCGGAACTGTCAAGTGTACCGATAATATTAGAACATTTAAATTACCGGTACTTGAACTAAAGAAGTTCGACGGGCAACCCATGAACTGGATTACTTTTTGGGACAGTTCAAAAGAATTCACGACGATAAACACATAGATGATTTCGATAAGTTCCGTTATTTAATACAGTCGACGGAACCGTTTTCAAAGGCGAGACAGTTTATTGAGAGTTTCCCACCCTGTGGAGAGAATTACACCCGTGTTTTTAATGAGCTCAAAGAGAGGTTTGCACGAGATGATTTACTGATAGAAACATATATCAGAGATCTCCTTAAGTTAGTTATACAGAGCAAAGAAAATTCTTCCCTAAGCGATTTATACGACACTTTGTCTTCACATCTGAACGCCTTAGAATCGCTCGGCGTAACAACCGACAAATATGCTGCCATGTTACTACCGATGGTAGAGTCTGCGATCCTTTAGACATTCTAAAAGCATGGGAACGTAGCCGTGATAAAACGAGTAGACCTGATTTGCAGCAACTATTATCGTATATTAAAGCAGAAGTTGAGAGTGAAGAACGCATCATGGCTGCTAGACAAGGATTTGACAACCAAGCCAGCACATCGAAACAACCTACAGCTGCATGCATAGTAGCACAACCGAAAATGCGAGATGAAAAAATTATTAAATTTGAATGCATTTTTTGCCAAAAGGGTCATGCGTCACATGATTGTGCCAAATTGTCAAAGTTGTCAATGGAAGAAAAGCGGGACTTACTCAAAGCGAAAAAGGCGTGCTTCATTTGTTTTAAAATCGGGCATGGAACTAAGACCTGTCGAAGCTTTCCAAAATGCGTGATCTGTACTCGACGACATTTCGTGGCGTTGTGTCCTCGACTCGAAGATTTACGAGAACAAGCTTCAGAGAAAGATGCAGACAGAAATAACGCGGAGGCAATGTTGTGTTTGAGAAGGCATAAAACTACGCTTTTACAAACTGTTCTTGTAAAAATTGTATATAATGGTAAAACTGTAATAACAAGAGCTTTGTTTGATAGCGGCGCTCAAAAATCCTATGTTACGACTGATATTACAAATAAGTTAGACATGAAGGTAACGAGCAGGGAAGTATTAACACATTGTTTATTTGGAGGTCTGGAAACAAAAAAAGATTCTGTAAATAGTTACATATTTAGTATAGAAAATTTAGATAGTAATTATAAGTTAGAGATAGAAGCCTATGGTCAAAAGAAAATTTGCGGTTCGATTCCGAGACTTATGGATAGGACATTAAAAAATAAGTTACGTAGTATGAATATTGAGATTTACGATAGTGATATACAAAATACAGAAATTGGGTTATTATTAGGTGCTGATGTTATAGGTCACGTCTTGACGGGTCATATTGTACATATTGAAGGCAGTCTCGTAGCGATTGATACTAGGTTAGGTTGGACTTTACAGGGTCAAATAAGTAGATCGTTGAATAATAATATAGTTTGTTGTCTTATGAATATTTCGGTGTCAGATTTTTGGGATATCGAATTGTTAGGTATAAGAGATCCGTCTGAGGTAAAAACTAACAAAAAAGTGATTTAGAAACTCTTCAGTATTTCAGAGACACAGTTACAAGAGATGCGGACGGTCGCTATGAGGTGCATTTGCCCTGGAAAGAAGGTTTTCCAGAAATGTTAATTGCAAATAATAAAGAGATGGCTTTTAAGCGGCTTGTTTCCACAACGAAAAGATTAAGGAGCACAGGTAACATGGAGCGGTACAATAAAGTATTTGAAGACTGGCTTAGCGAGGGGATTATTGAGAGGGTTACTGATAACGAGGATAGTCAAGGTTTGTAATTTATTCCATCACGCAGTTATTCAAAGAGTCAAGCACAACAACAAACCGATAAGAACTGTGGTTTTAAATTTTTATGGTGGAGTGAGGTGGACAATTGTTAAGACACTAATAACTTACCGTCATAAAAGAGTAGTTTTTTGGAGTGTCGTGCAGTCCTTTTTTACTTGCCGCGACTATTAACTACCATCTGGACCAAATTGTTGATGAGAGGAAAAATATTGCGCAGCAATTAAAATCTTCCTTCTACGTAGATAATAGCGTGCTTAGTTTAGATACTATGGTAGATTGCTATAAATTTTCTGATACCGCAAAAAATATAATGAGTGAAGGTGGTTTCGATTTAAGAGGTTGGGTGTATGGACCATCAGAAATAGAAACAATTCAATCGGTGCTTGGTCTAATGTGGAATTGTAAGGAGGATACAATTTTTATTGAGTCACAAAGTTGCGAAGTTCCGAATGTAATAACAAAAAGAGTGTTACTGTCGTTCGCTCAGAAAATCTTTGACCCTATTGGTTTCTCATGCCCTACAACAATTGTACCAAAAATAATATTGCAAAGGTGTTGGTCGCTTAAGTTAGAGTGGGATGACAAATTACCTGATGATATCATAAAAGAATTTTTATTATGGTCACGACAGCTTAGAGATATTGGAGAAATAAAAATACCCCGTAGAATTTCAGAATTACCTATTAGTGATTGTAGTTGTTCAATACATACTTTTTGTGATGCATCGAAATATGCGTATTCCGCGTGCGTTTTTTTACGTACTGAATATAGGGGTAAAGTTCATGTCAGGTTACTTCTTGCGAAAGCACGAGTAGCTCCAATTAAAGAGTTAACAATTCCGAGGTTAGAGCTCCTAGCCGCAGTGGTTGGAGTTAGACTCTATGACGAAGTGATGAAGTCTTTAGGTTTTATTAATGTGCAGTCTTTCTTTTGGACTGATTCTTTAGTAGTCTTAACGTGGATTAAACGTGACACTGATTGGACTGTCTTCGTTAACAATCGTGTTAAAGAAATAAGAAAATTGTCGAACAAGGAGCAATGGTATCACGTTGCAGGATCTAACAATCCTGCTGATTTGCCTTCACGTGGCTGCTCTCCTGGAAAATTAAGAATGTCACAATGGTGGAATGGACCTTTATGGTTGTATTCTAACTTAGAGGATTGGCCTAAGTCCGATACAGTAGTAGACGAAGAGTCAATTTGTTCGGAAATTAACACATGTATTGTAATAAATACCAATGAAGAATGTTTTAGTGATAGGTTATTGTTTTTTAGTAAGTTTTCTAAGATAGTCCGATGTATAGGGTGGATGTTAAGATTTGTGTATAACTGTAAATATTACGATAGGAAGCGGCATCTTGATCTATCGTGTGATGAGTATAGACATGCGGAACTAGTTCTTTTGAGGCTAATTCAAAGTGAACGGTATGACGTAACAGCTAAATCGCCAATTGCAGGATTGGAGACTGTCATAGATAATGATGGTTTGCTACGAATAAAGTCACGTTTGTTGTTAGGTGATGAACCAGATAACTTCAAATTTCCCATTCTGTTGCCGGGTAACCACATTGTTGTACAGGCTCATTTACCAAACGCATTGTAAATATCAACATGCTGGTGTCACGATCATCATAAGTAAACTGAGAGAATTTTATTGGGTAACTAGAGCTCGTGTGAATGTAAAAAAAGTAATTTTTAACTGTAACATTTGTAAGCGGTTCACTTGTAAAGTAGCACAAGCTCCAACTGCTCCTTTGCCGGAAAATCGAATAAAGGCGGGTAAAGTTTTCGAAGTAGTAGGGGTTGACTTGGCAGGGCCACTTTTATTGAAATCTGGAGAAAAATGCTGGGTTGTATTGTTTACTTGTGCAGTCTTCAGAGCGGTGCATTTTGAGTTAACCTTGAGTCTGTCTACGGAAAGTTTCTTCATGGCTTTTAGAAGATTCGTCGCTCGAAGAGGCAGAGTGAAAGTAGTATATTCCGATAATGGAACAAATTTCTTAGGGGCTAGCAATCTTTTAAAAATTTGGATTGGCAATATTTTGAACGCCCAATTTAGTATTGACAAAATTCAATGGAAATTTAATGTACCTTGTGCACCTTGGTGGGGAGGATTTTGGGAGCGGTTAATAAGATGTTTGAAAAACTTATTACGTCGTGTACTTGGTAAGGCTTCGTTAACGTATGTAGAATTAGAGACCTTACTTAATGATTGTGAAGCTACATTGAATAGCCGTCCGTTAACCTACATATCAGACAGCGACTGTTTGACTCCCTTGACACCGATGCATTTCTTGCATGATCTTTCATCTAACGCGGTTCACGATATTGATGAAATTGACAATAGGAGTTTAAATTTGCGACTTAGGTATTTACAAAATATGAGAAGTAATTTAAGAGAAAGGTTTCGAAATGAATACTTGGGTTTGCTAGTTCATAAGAAACAGTCATTTTTAAACGGAAGATTTATAAAGGAAGGTGATGTTGTATTAGTAGAGAGCAATGAAAAACGTCAGTTTTGGCCTATCGGGATTGTGAAGAAGGTTGTAAAAGGTTTAGATAAGGTACCTAGGGTAGCGATTGTACAAAAAAAAATAATATATTAACTAGACCAGTTCAAAAATTGTACCCATTTGAGATTAGTGAACCACAGCATTACTTGACTCGAGTAGGCAGAACTGTCAGACCACCTGAGCGTCTTAATTTATAGTAATTAACTTAGTAACTGTAGCTTAAGAGTAAGATTAGGAGAAGAAGAGAAGATCTATTTTTATTTTTAATTGTCTGTTTGTATCTAGAAATATGTTTTAGTTTAACCTTTATTGTATTTCGCTCGGGCGGGAGGATGTTACAACCTCTATACCTTTGTAAGACATTGAGTTTGTACTTGACTATTTTTATATATGTGACAATGTCATTGTCATAAAATAGGAATTAATATACGAATGCTCAATAGATTCATCTTTTTTTTATTATAAATATTCTCGCGATTTAATAGCTTTTATAACTGTAGTACATTATTTTGGTCTATCTCGTAGGGTTCAGCCAGCGTTTGCAATATAAGGCAAAAAACGTGCTTATTTACGACATCACATTAGAAACCTTTAAATTTATCAGTGTTTCTCTACTATATATGAATTTATTATACATACAAACCTTCCTTAAGAATCACTCTATCTATTAAAAAAAACCGCGTCAAAATCCGTTGCGTAGTTTTTAAAGATCTAAGCATACATACGGACAAACAGCGAAAGCGACTTTGTTTATACTATGTATTGATAAAGATTTAAAAGTAAGTAGGTATTCAGAATTAAAGTGAACCTAATTTAAAAACTAAATATGTACACAACTACACTAATGAATACAATAACACTGGGCAAAACAAAATGCGATCCTCCGACGCGACAAAATTTGATCAAAAAAATTATACGTACGGTCAACAGCAGGCCAAGATAACCATTTGCAGTTTAAAAACTAGCGGTTATGCCTCCGACATAAAGGTGGCACAAAAGTTCCGAGTAGATATTCTGACACGCTTTATTTTGATACTTACGTAGTATTAAAAGTTATTTTTCGCTTTTATATAGGGTTTAGCATTTTTAACCATTTGTTTTTTGGGTCGGGGGGTTTTATTTGAATTTTTAATTTAATATTTTTCTCTCTGTATTTTAACAGAGTCGTCAATTACAAGCTAACCTCAGATTAATAATAATAAGGGGGCGTATGCCACCCGCCTCTGTCTTGCCTTAACCAGCCGGACAGAGTGGAGTCGCAGAGCAGATGCTCGAAGTTGAACTCGAACAGGCAGTGTGTGGCCTGTATTACAGGTCATCAGGCTCTCACTCCTTGGTCCGCCAGGTATCCCATATAGAACTTGAAGTGATAAGTGATAATAGTCTGAACCAACTTCCATTACAAGTTTAAACAAGTTCACAGTATATCTATAAAAGCTATAGCTTCTGCACGTTATGAAGACACCACGAGTATATTTCAAGATCTCCGTAGTCGATGGTACACCGGTTTCAAGGTTTTGGCATCTCTGAGGTTTCGGGTTCGAATCCCAATGGAGGCAGATGTTTGTATGATGAATGCGAGCATCTGTACCTTATTCATGGTTGTTAATATATATTTCTGTCAAAAATATTTTATATATGTGTAATATATGTGTGTCCATCCCGTTACCTAGATCCTATAACACACAGCCTTACAGAGCTTTACTTTGGGCTAGACTAATTGGTGTGGGAGTAAGAAATAATTTATTTATTTATAACGCAATTGTACACAATTTCGCATCAGTTTTAATGTCTGTCCATCGGACAATCAACTCCCAAATATTATTAAATCATTGGCCGCTGACAAGCGGCGAGTGGAGCTATTTCATTTATAAAAATATAGTGATGCGCGTTCGTTTATACCATCAGCGTCGCAATTCACCATTTTGTTTTGATCACTGATATGAATAACATGCTACGGCTAATATATTCCAGTTCTTATAAAAGGATATCTGTATTCGATTTCTCCATGGGAAATAATTATCCCATACTAATATTATAAATGCGAAAGTAACTCTGTCTGTCTGTCTGTTCCGCTTTTCACGCCAAAACTACTGAACCGATTTAAATGAAATTTGATACACAGATAGTCTAGAGCCTGAGAAAGGACATAGGCTACTTTTTCATGCAAAAAAGGTTGTAAAGGGTTGTAAAAGGTTGAAAGGAGGGATAATAGGTTATATGGAAATATTGTTAAAACTACTGAACCGATTTAAATGAAATTTTGGTACAGCAGATAGTCTAAAGCCCGAGAAAGGACATAAGATAATTTTACCGACGGAAAACATATCCTTCCTGTGGGAAATTCGAATATAAACGCGGGCGAAGCCGCGGCGGAAAGCTAGTACTAAATATTTATACTATCTATCTGTATCTATCTGTCTGTCTATGACACGCCAATCGACTGAACAATTTATGTATATTAAATTTGGTACAAAGGTAGTCTACAATCTGAGAAAGACCATAGCAACAAAGAAAATGTTATGTATTTGCTTTAAAATCGGGGATGTAATGTTGTATAGAAAGTCTTACACAAAACTTTTACAAACTTTAAAGTCGTATTTATTTAAGTATGAAAAAGCTTAAAAAATAACGTATATTTTTAAACTTTTATCATACCTAATTAAATACGACTTTGAAGTTTGTAATCGTTTTATCCTTAACAGTAGAAATAGTGGTGAATCTTTTTGTTTGAATTGGTTCGGAGACTACTGCATAGATTCATTTAAAGGGATCTAAAAAACCACTACAAAAAAATAAACTATTTTAAAACAAATTAACGTACACTATTAAAATAATTTCGATAATATGACGGCGGTCGGTGGTTTATTAAAATTTCAATAAATTGCTTTTGTTTGGTCTATTTTTACAAGCTTTTATTTAGTTTCACCTGTCCCGTTGTCTGTCTGTAATCAAATCTTGCAACTTAAATTTGATCCACTTCCCGGTTTCCGATTGAGCTGAAATTTGGTATACACGTTTAGTTCGGATGACAATGCATGATTAATTTGTGTGACGTCATTCTAAATCCAACATGGCGGCGTATCCAATATGGCGGACCAATTATTTTTAATGCACTCCTAACAATATGGGTATCAAATAAAAAGGGCTTGCAAGATAACTAGAAAAAAAAAATGTTACGTCACTCTTAATCCAATACGGCGTAACACCAAAAATGGCGGATAATTTTCTTTTATTCGTTCCTATAATATGGGTATCAAATGAAAGGGCTTGTTCTCAGCAAGCCTGTAGAGTACTAAAAAGTTAAAAATAAAATTAAAGAAAAAAACCTTTTTTAAAAACAAGCTTTTATTATTTGTTTATAAAATGAACTAAAAAGTTAAAAATAAAAATGAACTAAAAAGTTAAAAATAAATTATTAACACTAAAATTTTTCACCATACACCATACATACATTGTGATAGCTTGAGGAAAATGTTGTGTTGTATTAAATGTAACACGTTTTATTTATAAATGGGGACTATGATAAAGAGGGGGGACGCGATTGAATAATTATGTATGGTGAAAAGTTTTAGTGTTAATAATTTATTTTTAACTTTTTAGTTCATTTTATTTTTAACTTTTTAGTTCATTTTATAAACAAATAATAAAAGCTTGCTTTTAAAAAGGTTTTTTTTTTTCTTTAATTTTAGTGAATCCGATGTACACTTCTCGGCGTGATATTGTATCGTACATTCATTGCAAAGAATATTGCCATTTACTTTGCTATAGGATTTGCCAATCAAACATTAATATATACTTTTATTTTCTGGTAAATACTACATATTTATAGGGAAAATTTTAACTTAATATAATTTTAAGTTCATGTCTGTTGCTATGTCTGTGTGTGATAAACGGACAGTGTAAATGAGGATTTTTATCTTTCTATCTACTTAATATACTTTCTAGATACTTTACTACACATTAAGACAATGGTTTCCTAATGAATATATGATTTTTACCGTGGGAATATGTTATACATAGTTAAACAGAGTCACCGCTTTTGCAGTGTATAGCGCTATCTCGCTTGCACTGCGATTTGTGCGATATATTCGCATTTCAATGTCGAGATGACCACTTACATTTTTTTTAATTTTATATTTATCATCTTAATGAACACATCGCGGAGACAGTCCATTAGACATTGTAGAGTAGAGTAAATCGGCGAAAGTAATGGCGCCATCTTGCGTACTGAATCATGATTAGAGATCGGATAATCGGATGCAATATTTACCTAAAGTTAATTTTTGGCTCACAAATTATGGAAGCGGCTTTTTAAAATACATTTTGTTTAAATAAAAATCCCGGGAAAATACGGGACTGCAAATTTAACGTAGTGATTGTTTGAAAATTACTAAATTAGCCACGTGGTATTTATTTTCAAAAGACCGAGACTCCGGGTTCATTGATCAACTATGCATACGTATTTACATGAAGTTTAGTTTCAGTTCCCCGTGCAATTTATGAATGTTACGATTTATTACATGAAGAGTGTTATACGAAAGTAAGTGAGCTATATACCTACTCACAAATCACACGGGGAACTGAAACAAACCTTCATGTAACGTCGTTTTTGAGCTCATATTACCGACTAGTTTTGCATTACCAAAAATGTTCTACAGTACCGGAATACCGGGATTTTATTTATGGAAATAAAATAAAAAGACAGTTTTCATACTTTGTCAAAAACTAAATTAGGTAAATAAATAAACATCCGGCT
>JAYEAL010000375.1:0-56796 GCA_036419045.1 Scirpophaga incertulas | reverse complement strand
GGATCAAAGTTATCAAAATCACAAGTACGGGAAACAAAAATTATTGCAAGTCTGAGAATTCACATTGAACGAGTCATAAGGCGTGTCAGAGAATTTCACATGTTGAAACAACACTCTATGATAAATAAACATTTTCTAAGGATACTTAATGATGTAATTGTTATAGCCCGTGCACTTATTAATCTACAGGACTCACTAATAAAATAATAATTAGTAAACAAAATCTATTGAGTAGCTTTGTTGTATGTATAAGTGTGTAACGTGTTATTTTTTACTCATGCTTTCAGCACAATTTAATCATCAAAATACTTTTAATTTCATTATTAATTTACAAATTTAATTCTTGTTTACATGTTCTATTAGGATTTTGTGACAGATATTTAGTTTTTTTTGTTAACCTTTTAAGTGGAAGTAAGAGTGAAGGGATCGGAACCTGTACAGCCTCAGCATAAGTGCAATTTTTTTGTCTTAATTTATATTTCATAAATTTTACTTATAACAAGATGGACATAGGGACAAAACATTTAGTTTCTGTATTCATTTAATCAGCATACAGATGGTGTTGAGTCTGTGATAGGAGTTTTAGTTGAGGTTGTAATTTAAAACTTAAATTTCAATATACAGATCTATGGTTGTAGAGGTTTGATAGGGTGAAGCCATGGACTGTAATAGTAAACCTTAACATATTTTCATAACGTTATCTATTAGGAGTTTACTTAAAACAAATTCTTTTGTTTTGGTTTATTAAAAGAAGTTTTCGTTTCTTTCTCCTTGTTGGACAATTCCGCCTTTTCTTCACTCGGTGATACTTCCAATTCGGAACGTGACGGCTTGATCTATGGTGATCGCTCCGTGGCTATTTATTGGCTATTTCGAGTCATGGCTGTCATTTTGACGTCGGCGAGGAGGACGCGAAGGATGGGTCTTTCGGCGTTCCTCTCCTGGCGGATGTGCCGATTTAGGCCGCCGTGATGTAAAATTTAGTTTCTTTTTTTATTATCTTTTCCTTTTAATATTTTTTTAAATATCGGCTTAATGCCTAATTAGTTTCGTGCAGCAATCCCAGATAATGGGTTCACGGTATACCTCGTAATCATCACAAATATAGGGCGTTTGGGCCGTTTCATCCCAACGCGACTTCATGCACCCAGCCATGCGGTGATGTAGGTTGTCTTGTTTATCAACGGAAATCCCTGCCATCACCGATGGAACCTCAACGTATAAGGTGACCTCTTACCATTCTTACTATATTGCGTGTGTGAACCACCGTATTTTGGAGGAATTGATTTTTCTTTTGTGACATTCACCTTGGGTGACGGATGGAGGATGGCTCAGCTCAACAATGAACTTATATAGTATAAGAGTGTAATGTGTGCAAATACCGTGCCCATTGTTTGCTGGACGATTATATATATATATTTTTTTGTTTTTGGTATTAAATGTGTTATCTTTTAAATGTAATTATAAACTTACATAACTATATAATCCTCTTTGTTTAATTTTATCACCTAACCATTTGAAGGTCTGTTTGTATTTATGTGGAGGCGCCCATATCATTAATTCTAAATATCTACATATATCACCAGGTCGGTTCGATTCCGATAAGGATTATACCCACACCCTGATCTTAGCTGGCAAATAACTTTTTCTTCTAACTATCATAAATAAACGCTACAAGTGTAGTATAATGATTTCATACAAATATGTATCAGGTAATATATCAATACTTTATAAATGCTAGTTTTTTGTAATTTATATTGCATACCAATAATAAAAGAAAGAAGTCGGCTCTCTTGTTTTATTACTGTTTTCCTTTAGACTATTCTATTTTTATAATTGACAATTTTGCTAGAAAGGTAAAATTCAGAAAGAATTTGTTATTTTTCAAAGTATTGAATTTTTTAGCTTTTGCCACAATATTTTAACTATTGAGGAAATTGGTTCAATAAATATAATAATAGGAATCACTGATTTATTCTCATAAAAAATACAATTTTAGACATTTTATGATGCACTGCGCTGTAATAATGGGTATATATTTTGTTTCCAAAATGATGATACTCTTGTGAGTAATGTTCTTATATATTCATTATCACTATGAAGTATAGTGATATCAACTTTTTTTGTTTTTTCAAAATCAGGGTGTGCAACACAAAAGTACCCTTTCTTCATATTGGTGACATACATTTGTAGTTGCACTTGAGCCTTATATTTTTCAGCAACTACACCATTATTTAAATATTTGCACTTAGTTGTCTCGCTGGTTGGGCATTTAACCTCAATCACAGCATCAGATGTCATCCCATCAGGAGTAGCGGCAATCATAGGATATTCCTGTGAAACAAATAGACCGCACGGCTTAATTTTACAATTTAATTTGTTTTGTACAGTTTTTATAACTGCCAATTCTAGTTTCCTGCCCCTTTTTATGGTTGGTGTGTCTGGTGTTTTAGCACCAAAAATTGCTGCAACCAATGACCCATCAGGTTGTAACACTTTTTTTTCACTGATTTTAAGTACTATTAAAGACACTTTTTTATTCATATTGATTAAATTCACTTTTACAATTGT
Source organism: Scirpophaga incertulas (assembly GCA_036419045.1). Taxonomy (NCBI): domain Eukaryota; kingdom Metazoa; phylum Arthropoda; class Insecta; order Lepidoptera; family Crambidae; genus Scirpophaga; species Scirpophaga incertulas. The sequence goes on along the minus strand of JAYEAL010000375.1, from coordinate 54,225 downwards.
ATCTCGCATTGGTTATGTTTTCGTCAAATTGTTACTTTGACATTGACAGTTCTGTAGAGTTCTATAGTGTGGACCGCTTATCATGATCCTAACACCATTCTCTATGGGCAAATTAGGCAATCAAATCTAGCCAAGCGTCGTCTACAAAGATAGGTTCTTTATCAATAATACTGAAACGTCACTCCGGAATTCATAGATTAAAAAGTGTCGTAGATTAATAACTGCCCACAGATTATATACCAACAACAAATTATTTGCACTGCCGGTTACAAAAATATCATTTAGGATTAAACTTAAATTTAGGAAGATCAATTCTTCCTTTCCTTTATTTGTGGTAGATCGACATAGTTTCCACACCATCCTAGTTCCATTTAATAACAAACATCACATACTATACATTCTAGTCTGGGATGCACGTGGGTGAATGTCTTTGCCTCATCGGTGGTAAGCAATCTGTAATGGTATACTAATCTGTGACTTGGAGAGATCTGAAATCTGGGAATCGATCTATTGTAATAATCTCACGCATATTTCGGGATAAAAACGTATAAAAGTTACGGAAAGTGGTGTCAGGATCACAAATTCTTCAGGATCGATTTCAGGAGTATTTTACTTAACCAAATTATCCATATCTGTTGGAACATAATTAAATTGAGTTGCCACCGGCACTTGAGAAAAAAAATAATAAACTAAAATATATACATATTGAAAGCCCGATAAAAAGGTCAGTAATAGTTGCATTTATCTCTTTAATTTCAATTGTAAAGCTCTAGTACTGGTGTTCCCGATAGTAATGATTTTCACAAATAATTATTGATATTTGTTTTGAGCGGGTAGGCTTAGCCACCCATACAAAATCATGCTGAAATTAGTTGCTCAGCTGCTAATCTCATGTATTTGAGGTAATTGGTGTTTGTATTTAATCATAAATGTAAATTCTTGTTCTTTTAAAATGTAAATGTACCATAATTTGATGAATGTTCAATAGATCATGTTTGATATTTTTTCTTTGTAACCTAGTTGTCAGATTTAATTGTATGAAGAACAATAATGTGTATGGGTTCCTTCTGAACCGCATAGACCACCCACATTGAGTCCATGACTATGATAATGTAGCATTTTTATGATATATAACAGGGCAAAAAGGTACCGGGAGGTAGTTATACCTGAAAGCCCCGGCCCTACAAATTTATGTAAGAAAAATATATAAAATATCCTTGAAGAAAATTATATAAACCTTAAGAAGAATAACTGCAATATATTTAAAGAAGAGTTAAAATCGAGTGTCTGGACCCAGTCTCAAGGAAGGTATTCAGTACTAACCACCGGGGGATGGGAATCTAGCTTAAGAATTCATGTTTTAGATTTTAGAATTACCATTTAATTATAATTTTATTTCAATACCCTGATCAACCATTGTTGCTAAATATCCTTGCCGAGATTGATCAAACAGCACCAGAACCAACCTGCCCTTGTGATTAATAATTAAAATTTGTTATTTTAAGTACATAATAAAGTTATTCATAATAAAGAGTACACTTATTTTAATTGGTTATTTTAATTTTTAATTTAATTGTTAAAACAAAAAACTTAAGTATACATTTATACTGTTAAAGTTGATAATTAAATCAGTCACTTTGTTATTTTGTATTATTTGTGTTTTCTTTATAACTCTAGTTGGTGAGGAGGAGAATTATTACATTACACAATATTCGTAACAAAAAAAAAACAGTAAGAACTTAATGTCTCATAGTACAATTATTTATCTATCGATATGCCGAATCTGTTATATATTATAACGCATCAAAGTTTGTTAAATATGGTCGACGACAGAATGGTCTGGAATAGATAAAAGCACTGTGGTGTCTTCAGACGAATGTTGCGAGTCTGAGTTATTATATTGCCATGAAGAAATATCATCATATTTTTCTTGATTAACTGGTATCGGAGTGGAAGGAGATTGAGTTGATTCTGAATCAAATGACTGTAGTGGTTCATATATTGCAGTTGCATGAATGTATTGTTGTGTATTTTGTGGTGGAGGACTGGGAGTAGGAGTTACGCGAATATATTGTTGTGTGTGGTATGGTGGAGGACTGGGAGTGGGGGCGGCGCGAATGTGTTGTTGTGTATGGTGTGGTGGAGAACTGGGAGTTGTAGTTACGCGAATGTAGTGTCGTGTGGCGGAGGACTGGGAGTAGGGGCGGCGCGAATAAACTCATTTTGTGGTAGTTTCAAATTTCCCATTTCCGCTTGAAAGAGTTCATAATTTTTTCAGCAATCAGTTTTTGTTGTTTAGGTAATTCACGCAATTTCATTGCGACATTTTTGCCAGAAATATCAAATCGGTCGTCTTTTAACAAAGGCCGTTTGAAGTGCTCGTTTACGGAATGTAATACTTCATTAGACAAATCAGTCACACCTGTGGTTTTTCTTTTAGGAGGTCTAGTACTTGATGTTTGTTGAGAGGTAGAATCCGTTTCCGATGAGCTGTCATGTATATCTTGTAACTTTAAAGCCGATTCGGTTTTCTGAAACAATAACGAAAATAATAAAAAAATAAAATATAAAATAAAATTTAATAATAAAATTTGCGCAGATATCTTCCAACACACGTAACAGTATACTTGCGCAAGTCCAAACTTGCGCAAGTATACTGTTACGTGTATGGGGGCCATTACATATTGTAGGAGTTCCGAAGTTATGATGAAAATAAAAATGAATTATCAACGGCAATGATTGTTTATTATAAAATACATATTAGGTAACACTGGAATTCAATCAATCGTCGTACTTATTACTCTAAGATAACCTCGAGAAAAATGGTTGGAAAACCTAAACAGTCTAACATATTAATAATATTATTGCATAATTATACAAATCAGTACACAAATATTTAGTTAACAATTTCGACATAATAATCACATGATTTTACTTACTTGCACGAAGATGGATGGCGATATTCGGTAGTGACCCTCTGGAGTTCTGTTCGCAACGGCGTAGCACAACTACTGAGCCTAGCTGGTACGACGTGCAATAAAAACCTAGCTTTGACACTGCTTTACCACCGAAGCTAAAAATCTAGCTACGACACTGCTTTACCACCGAAGCTAAAAACCTAGCTACGACACTGCTTTACCACCAAAACTCACTGCGTTCATGTTAAAGCAGTGGCGTGCGATAGACTATGAATATTGTATACAATGATACTTGGTTATACTTCCATTTATTTGATAATTATTTAAGTATTATTTGTATAATCCTAGTAGCTCGGCCATCGGGGAGAGGGGGGCAAGAGGTACGGGGTAGTTAAGGTTTGAAGTGCAATAAAAAAAAACACCTTAATATTATGAACTTTTTTTTTATTTTTAGACTCTTTTTTGGTAATCAATCTTTTATTATCAACAATCATTAGGAACTCTAGTGTAATAATTAAATTTTAAAAAATCAACAATCACGAAACTACTTATTGCCCCTCCATTAGGGTAAGATGGGGTACACCTTTTGAACAAGATGGGGCGATAAGAAATTGTAATAATTTGAGGGATTTCACGATATTAACAAGTAAAACGCTGTACCTACACCTATAGCTATGGACAAATTTCACATCTAAAGGCCGTCTCTTCATCCTCGTCTTCAACACCAGCACAGCTGCAATGTGCCCATTTTTTGCATGCCGCACACGCCACCCAGCCTTCTGTGGACTCTAAATAGAGACCATGACAATATAAACACGGAGGATTATCTGACTCACTACCGCTATTTTCTGATCTTACAGGTGATTTTCGGGTGGCTGTAGGTGGTGGTGGTGGATTTTTCCTTTTGGTCACTTTATTTTTCTTGATAACGGTATTTTTTTGTGTTTTCTTTAATTCTCTTATTACCTTCCTTCTCTGTTTAGCGTCATCCACCTCTTGTTTCTCTTTTATTTTATCTTCTAATTCACTTTTGTAGGGCGATGAGATAATGATTGCGGTTTTGCCTCTCTTTGTCGATGCTCTTGTAGTTTTTATTGTTGCAGGAAAAGGCATAACTTGTTGGGGACTAGCAATAATAAAACTAGATTCTCGTGGCATATTTGGTCTATAAGTAGAACATCCAGGTTCTGGTGATTTTGCTGTTGTTTCAATTAAAAGTTCCATTTCAACTTGGGAGAGTTGTAAATGTAAATCTACAGGAGCTGATGAAATTGGTGAAATAGCTGAACTCTGGGATACGTCTAAAACGGTGCTAGGTCCTCTTTGAGAATCCACAGAAGATGCAGACACACACAAGGTTCCGGATGTGGAAACCGCGACAGTAGTAGCTAGTATAGCATTGTCTGATACAGTGGTCGAGGTCGTCGCTCCCACGAAATCAATCTCCATTGGTGTTTCAGTAACTGATGATGACTCGGGTCGAGGAATTTCTGTGGTCAGAGATGGAGCGAAATCAGTTTCGGTAAAAACTATGGGGTCAAATGGCCAAATTCCACACTTTTTAAATCCATTTACCGCTGTAGACATCGTTGATGCCTGTATAAAGGCCTTTCCAAAAATTTCAGCTACTTGCCGTACCGTGACGATCATCCCCGGGTTACTGCGAAGCCATGCTGTGATTTGATGGTCATAATATGTGCTAAGTGGCCTCATATATGCAACATCAGCAACTTGAAGTCGGTGCGTAGTGTGTGGAGGGAAGCAGAGAATGATTACTCCATGAGATCGCGCTTCAATGATGAGATCAATGTTTTGAGTGTGAGTACTATGCCCATCTAACAACAGCAAGACAGGTCGTTTTGTTGTTGCTCCACTAAATTCCACGAATTCCTTAAACCAGCCCGCGAAGAGTTCCGTTGTCATCCAGCCCGAATCACTGCATACTCCCCAAGCTCCTGGTGCAGCATTTAACATTAATTGAGGGTCCATACGCTTTCGAGGAAACAACATCATGGGTGGCATATATAGGCCACTTGCACTGAAACAGATTTCTACAGTTATTGTTGTCCCTCTTTCCGCAGAAGTAATCGCTCCGACTTGCTTTCGCCCTCTTTTGGCTATTATTTTTGATTTGGTTTTTGGAACAATAGAGATACCCGTCTCATCACAGTTAAAAATTATATCGGGCGTCAAATTATTTTCATCGTAAACGTTGCCTAAAAAGTTATAAAACTGATCTACAACTTGCTTGTTAAATCCTGCAGCACAAGCAGCTGCAGTATTTAGACAATTCAGGATGTCTCTTGAGAAATCTTTGAGCCCAATCTTTCCCAGCTTCTCTTTTCTCGTTGTTAAAAGGATGAGTTTTATTATTTTTAACCGCTAAACTGTACGCTAGACCTCTTAGATCTTTTAATGTTAGACCAAACAGTCTACTTTCCATATCTAGAATATAATTACACAACTCTTTCTCTTCTTCCGTAGAAAAAACCGTATCTTTAGGGCCTAAACGAACTTTTAATTCGTAGCTTGTGGAGGCACCGTCGGATAACTTATTTCGAACTTCTTTGACTTTTCTTTCCAAAGTCGTCTGAGGGACAGAAAATGTTTTTGCTGCTAACAAATAACCCATTTTTGCTTGTATTACAGCATTCACCGCATTCTTCATAGCCTCTTCTGACCACTCTCCCCTATTTGTCTTTCTCTTATATGTTTTCACCATTCTATAACAAAAGATAAATTGATAATTTAATCCACAACTAAATAATCACTTTGAAACCTTGAGAGGGCAAGGTGGGGTACCAAGTACTCCTGCGTATCTAAACGGATTCAACAATTTTTAAGTAAATGACACTCGCGCGTTTGTAAATGGAAAATACATACATGTTAGCATGGTTGTTGCTCCATAGGAATGAATAAACGCAGATTCCGTGCTGTTTGTGTGAAGGCAGCAATCACACACGAAATGAAACGTTAAAATGACAAGCAAAACAACAAAAAACTGTTTTTTGAAATTAAACAAAGTGCGTGTCCATTAGTCTAGCCTCTCCACCTCACCAGCTCACCTCTCCAGCGCTCACCACGTGAACTAATGGACATCATGCATGGTGGCGCAGTGTTATACGCTATTGGGCTTCTGATTGGTCGATTCTAGCGCAGTGTACAGCCACAGTGTCTTGCCCCCCTCTCCTTGCGACATAAAAGTAAACAGCAAACAAAGTAGTGAGAAAAACTTTGTTAACGCTTTTAATTACAGCTTTAATATCATTTTAATTTTAACAAAAGTATTGATTCTCATTTAATTAATTATTACTTAGAGTACTAAAACTTAACTAATTGTTATTCATAAAAGTTAATCGTTTACATTTTGATGTTATAGATTAAACAGGAATAAGTACAATACTAATAAAATTATATAATATTAGATAAATATAATCGGATAAGAGGGCACTGTTACGACTATGCCAGCAATGGAATAGTTAATTAAGGTTCGTCTTGCGTACTTACATCACCGTCCGATTCAGAGCTACCAAAATTCTTATCAAATCAAAGCCATGGTTTTAATTTATCGATAGAAACAATATTTTCGTAGCGGCGTCCCTTTTTCCGCGAGATGGGAGTGTCTTCAATTAGGTAAACATTGTTGGGTAAAACTTTAATAACTCTATAGGGACCTTGGTATTTAAGGACTAGTTTTTTTGATCTACCATCGCTCGCAGTTTCTCTTTTTACACTTACTAAATCCCCATTGAAAAAGATACGGTAGTGATATGTTTTTCGTCGTAATTATGTTTGTCTTTAATCTGCTGGTTTCTTATACGGACGCCTGCTTCATGCCTGACTTCACTTAGATTCTCAGGAGTGATTACGTGTATAGTTTCATCGATAACTTCACTGAGCACATTCTCAGAGTTACTGTCAGTCTTACTCCGAATAATGATGTACTGTGAGATTTTGTCGAGCGAGGCACAATAAAGAAACTATTCTTGATGGACTTATTGTTTTATTTTAATTATACACAGCTTTATAAATTATTTTAAGTGTACAGCGATACAGGGCACAGAGCAAGCCAAGGGCAGAGAGGGACACAGCTTTATAAATTATTTTAAGGCAAAGGTACATAAACATGCATCCTAATATTTGATTTATAGAAGAAAAACTATGAAATTATTTTCCATCCAACATACGCCCTTAATTTAATAATTTTTTTTTAAAGTTTATATAATAACAAAAAAGAAAATTCTGTGACTAAAAAAATTATAACATGTTGCATAATAACATCCAGCTTACAAAAGTTACATAATATGTTCATCTTAAGACATATTAAATTACAGTATACTTGTTTTATTTTTACTTTATAGCAGTTAACACACTGATCATAGATGTTACACAATATTAGTTTTAAATCAAACAACAAACAAATTAATATAGTAGGTTTTATAGCAACTTAGAAAAAAAACCTTAAAACTTATAAAATATGTCAAATTAGTGATTATTATTTTAATTAGAACAAAAAACATCTAAACTTATTTTTCATACCCCCTTAATTTGACATGTTTTATATTATTATTCTACAATTTTAGGTATAGTTACTTACATGAATATCACTATAACTTATCTTTTCAAACTTTTATCACTTATAGCACTATTCTTTAACAATTAAGTTTTTAAAATGATTAAATTTAACATTAGATAGAGGTTTTGTAAAAATGTCAGCTATTTGACTTTCACTAGGACAATATTTCACACAAAATAAACCTTCATTGACTTTTTCATGTATAAAGTGATAACGTACATCAATATGCTTGGACTGTTTATTTACTACACCGTTTTTAATTAGGGAAATTGCACTTTGATTGTCCACAAATAGAGTAGTACTAACACTCGTTTTAGTAAGTTCACTGATCAGATTTTTAAGGAATAACAATTCTCTGCAACAGTCCGCAGCTGCAATAAACTCGGCTTCTGTTGAAAACATTGCAACTATTGGCTGCTTCTTAGATCCCCAAGCGATAGGACCTTCATTCCAGTATATTATGTATCCAGTGGTACTTTTTCTTGTTGTAGGATCATTAGCATAATCTGCATCACAGTATGCTATTAGTTCATTTGAGGATTTTCTATCATATTTTATTCCAAGATTTCTTGTGCCAATCAAGTATTTTAATATTCTCTTAGCATTATTTATGTCTCTTATTGTTGGATTTTCAACACTTCTACTACACATATTGACGGCAAAAGATATATCTGGTCTTGTTCTTGTAGAAACATATAACAGTGAACCAACAAGCTCACGATAACAGTATTCATTGTTAGGTGTGTCTTTCTCCTGTTTTATTTCACAACCAGGTACCATTGGCGTAGACGAAATTTTAGCATTTGTCATATTGAATGTACCTACTTTCTATTTTCTTGATATAATTTTCTTGAGATAACTTTATACTGTCATTATTGATGTGCATCTGTATGTTAAGAAACTTTGGAAATCTGTCATGTGTTACTTTCATTTCAAATTCTCTTTGTAGATTATTATATTTATAATTTGGTTCATCTTATTTATATCTTTTCCTATTAATAATCCATCGTCCAGGTAAATTCCTAGTATTATTGATCCATCTTCATTAGTGAAAATACATCTGTCATTTTTAGTTGGAATTAGAAAATTCTGTTTTAAATAATCTGTAAACTTTTTATTCCAATTCAGCGGGGACTGTTTTAAGCCGTACAATGACTTTTGTAAAATACAGTATTTATCTTTATCAAATCCTTCCGGTAATTTCATGTAGATTTCTTCAGTCACATTTCCATAAAGGAAAGCTGTTTTTATATCAAATTGTATCAAATTAAATTTTCTCGATGATGCCAAAGAAATCATTACTCTTAGTGCATCTGCATTCAAGACAGGACTGTAGGTGTCACTATAATCTATATCTTTTCTCTGTTGACATCCTCTTACAACCAGCCTTGCTTTATATCTATTATCATCTTTTATCTTAAATATCCACATGACACTAAGTATATTTTTATTCATAGTTTCTTCTTTTGACACTATTTTCCATGTATTATTTTTTATAAGAGAATCTTTCTCTTCCTGTATAGCTTTCTTCCATTTATCACTATGTTCTCCTGTAGTTGCTTCTTTATATTGTTACGTTGAGGCGTTTTAAATAAAACAAGGAACCTCAAGTAAACAACAAATTTATTAATTGATATTCTCAGGGTAGGTCTACCGCCGGTTATGACTTTATTACGAGCCCTCCGCGAAGATTAAGTCGGAAAAGTACTCCCCTGGTTTTGATTTAGATGTCAGACGCAGTTGTGGGATTCTCAGGGGGTGCGACGATGGTAGGCAGGTGTTCAGTGCAGCAGGAGGAGCTGGACCAGGCTGGAACGCACCGGAGCAGTCGGGCGCGCACCACCAATACTTGTCCGTATAAGGTCAGATGTCACTCTGAGCATGGAACCCTGGAAACACCATTTCCAGCGTCTTAAAATATATTCTCAAAGGAAACCCCCCTGACTGTGACCACGCCAACAGCAAAAGCGAAAATGGTAGGAAGTACTAAATGATGGTGGCGTGTGATTGTCACAATCAGAGCGGAGTTTACAATAGAAATAAAATGAAAACAAATGTGAAAGATAGATAATTAAAATTAAATAGGCAATTACAATATTTATAAATATCATGTAGATAAGTATGAAATAAAAAGCAAGGAATAGCGACTACTTAGCATATTGAGAAATTTACTGTTATTGTTCAACACTTACCGATAGGTATCGGGATTCCACACACTGAGTTTAATTTCAATAGAAAGAATTTATAAAAAAAAAAGAAGTTATTGAGATATTTGCAACAAGCAGGCCACGTATGAAGACACCGCGGCAATGCGCGGTGAACGTGCCCGGTGTCCTTCTCGGTGTCGTATCAGGCGCAGGCGCAGCTCAATGTTCGTCTCCTTGTGAGAAAGGGAAGGCGCGATATGCGGCAGAGAGAGATAGCCAACCAAGAACCGATCGCGCACGCGTCAACTACTCAGATTATCAAAATATTGGTTTAATTATTTAATTTATTAGAATTAGATGTATTTATAAATTGTAAATAATATTTTTAAGAAATAAGATTAAGTAAGTGCTGTTTAAAAGATAATATATGAAGTTATTCTCACTAGCTACTGCTTCTCATATCAACATTAAAATATAAATTTGTTACATTATTATAATATTTATATAGTGTAACGCTATGCAACGTTACAATATGTTAATAGTACATAGTCTTGTAATCGAGTAGGTATCTTTTTAATTCTTTTACCAACTCCTAGTTCTTCTTCTATATTATTTGTATTAGTTAGTGTTTCTAGAGTATCTTCAAAATTTTCATTACTACTATTTCCATTTTCAGATAAGGTATTTCCAGGTGTGGTATTTTCATATACAGGTAAGTTATTATTATTTATTATTTCTTCTGTTTGTAATTGTGTACTAATGTTTTCTTCTTTTTCAGGCTCTTCATCAGGAAAAATGAACTTATAGTAGTCATATATTTTCTTCTCTTCAGATTTATTTTCAATAAAGTTTGTTATTTTTACATCATGTGATATTATGACTTTTTTATTTTTCTCATCCCATAGTCTGTATCCGTTATTAGAATATCCAATAAATATACATTTTTTACTTCTTTCATCAAGTTTTTTAATATTATGCAGTACTTTAGTGTACGCTACAGCACCAAACAATTGCAGTCTTGACAGATCTGGTTTTACATTATACCACAACTCGGCAAGTGTTTTCTCAACTGTTCTCGAAGGTGATCGGTTTAATAAATATGTTGCTGTTTGTAGCGCTTCACCCCACATGTTTTTATTTAATCCAGAATCGAACAAAAGAGCTCGAGTTTTGTCCATTAAGGTTCTGTTGAGGGGTTCAGCCTTACCATTTAACTGTGGTGAATATGGTACTGTCAGATCTAGTGTAATTCCTTTGTTGAAACACCAGGCATTCATCTCTTTGTTCACAAATTCTCCACTATTGTCACAGCGTATTTTATAAACTTTTAAATTCCATTTAGCTTCAGCTTGTTTTACATAATTTTTAAGCATATAGCATGTATCAGATTTCTTTTCTAATAAGTATATTACTGCAAAATGAGTATAGTCATCCAGACATGTTAGGTAATATTTCTTTCCATCGTAAGTTCTACTACTACTTCACTTCTCCGATATCACAGTGAATTATCTCAAGGGGTCTACTTGCTCTTGTTCTTACAGTAATAAAAGGTGATCTTGTCAATTTTGCTTTTATACACACTTCACAGACATTAAAAGTTTTATACACACTTCACAGACAGTATACGTTAAAAATGTAATCAGTCATATTGTATGGGAACCGGTTATCGAAGATGCTAATGGTCTGATATGCAAGATTGGTGATAAGCTTGCAGTTATCGCCTTATACAGATCACCGTCTTACAAGAAACTCGATAAATTCCTGGAGAGTTTAAATAATTCATTACTCTCTCTATCTGGTCTTAGTAATATAGCTCTTATTGGCGACTTGAAGATAGATATAAAATCCAATAATGTTGACCCCAACTCTGATTATTACCTCAATCTAATGGCGTCACATGGCATGCTGCCAGCACATTTTTTGCCAACTAGGAAAAATAACTGCCTAGATCACATTATTTTGAAAACAACGTATATCGCCACCGCTGTAGTCATTAAATCAGCTATAACTGATCACTATTCAATTCTACTCAACTTAAATTTCGTTCCAAATAAACATGCGCTTAATCGTATAGTAAATAAAACTAACTTTGACGCTGTTACCGATGAGCTAAATAAATTTGACTTCTCTGATCTATTATCATTGACAGATGCTAATCAGGCAACTGATTCCCTTATTGCGATACTAAGAAAGCTAATAAAAATTAATACTACCACGCGTAATATCGCATGTAGACATAGGATTGTTAAACCTTAGATTACACCCGGATTATTAAAATGCATGCGCAATAGAGATAAAATGCATGAAACTGTTAAACTGAACCCACACGATCTTGTTATAAGTGTTACTTATAAGCGTTATAGGAACTTCTGTAATAAGATACTACGGAAGTGCAAATTAGAATATGAAAAGTCAGAGTTTGACAAAGCTAAAAATAATCCCAAAAAAACCTGGCAAGTCATTAGGCAAATAAGTGAAACTAATAAACCAACTGCCCCGCCTTTAGAACTACTGAAAGTGAACACTTTACCTGAGGATTCAGTAGATACAGTTAACAATTACTTCGCTAATGTTGAGAAAGAACTGGCCAGTAAAATAGTACCAATTTCTAATAGTGATCTGTCAGAATCTGTCACCCGATCATCACCATCTGTGAAATCTATGGTTCTTATGAAAGTATCAGAAAATGAAATTCAAGGTATCATCCGTAATTTGCGTAGTGACAGTGCTGTTGGATGAGACGGCATACCTGTAAGTTTGTTGAAATCTGCATGCGCTTCTTTAACCCCGGTGATCACCCATATTTGCAACCTGGCAATTACAAGTGGCAAATTTCCAAATGCTCTTAAAAAAGCAATTGTGCATCCTATTCACAAGAGTGGTGATAAGAGTCTTCTTACAAATTACAGACCAATCTCAGTATTACCCGCGCTTTCGAAGGTCTTGGAAAAAATTCTAAATAATAATCTATTGCAGTTTTTGGAATCAGGTTTATTAATATCGGACAACCAATTTGGTTTTAGAAAAAATAGGTCAACAGAGGACGCCATTGGAGCCTTAGTAAAGCACGCACGCAGTCAATAAAATAGATAACAAATGTAAATGTATAGGTATATTCCTGGACCTTTCCAAGGCCTTCGATACGGTATCAGTACCTCTGTTGTTAAAAAAGTTGCAAGCTTCCGGTGTTAGAGGCTGGGTCTTGGATATTTTCAGGGACTACCTAAGTAAACGGTCACAATGTACAAAAATTGGGTCTTATATCAGTCGGGAAAATTCAGTAACAGTAGGAGTTCCACAAGGAAGCATTTTGGGGCCTACATTATTCCTTTTATATATTAATGAACTATGCAATATATCAATCCCAAACTGTCGCGTATTTGCTTACGCAGATGATACAGCTCTTCTTATTCACGGTAAAACCTGGACTAAAACTGTCAGAATTGCAGAAGATGCTTTTAAGCGAATCATGAAATGGCTTAGGAGTAATCTGCTTACTCTCAATCTGCAAAAGACCAATGGTATCATATTGACTAACCGACGACCAACGAAATCGACACTTGGTTGTATTAAAATAAAAGCCCATCAGTGTGATGATAAGCTACGCACATGTGACTGCCCTACTCTAACAAGAGATGACGCTATAAGATATTTAGGCGTAATTGTGGACGTCTGTATGAACTGGCACAGCCAGATCCAAACTCTTGTAAACCGAGTGCGAAAACTAATTCCTGTCTTTAAAAAACTACGTAATGCAGCTGACATACCTGTTCTAAAGACTGTATATACCGCCGTATGTGAATCACTGATTTCATATTGCATTCCTATATGGGGAGGGACATCAAAATCAACGCTCATAAAATTAGAACGTGCCCAGAGAGCCATCCTCAAGATAATGTACAGGAAACCTTTTAGATTCCCTACCAGTCAACTATATGAATCCGCTAGAGTACTAACTGTGAGACAGAGTACTAACTGTTCTTAGAACAATTTTGAGACAACATTCTACCCCTCCTGTACATTGCTATGACCATTCAAAGCGTAGACAGAAACCACCGTATCCCTTGATCTCTTGTAGAACTAGCTTTGCCAGAAGACAGATTGCTTCAGCAAGTTGCAGAATTTATAATAGGATCAATAGTTTTTTAAGTATATATAGGCATAATTTTTTTTACAAATCGCCTCATCTTTGGAAACCAGAATGATTGTTGAATCCGGTGAAGCGTTTTTTCGAAGCCAAAGTGCCCTATATCGTCATGATTCATTTTTGTAATTTACCATCGAACTCCTCTAGGTACCACCAAACTGATATTTACATCTCCCTCTGATCCTACAATGCGATAAACTTTACGGTTCTTAATTTTACTATATCAACTATATTTTCAGAATTAGGATCACCTAGAATTTGCTTGACCCGAGCTATCTCCTCATCACTAGACTGGACTGTCGGAATCCAGTATTCGATTCCCGTTGCGAGAACATCTATGATCAGATTTTCTGAAGTCGCTTCCCCTACAGGGTTTCGGCTTAACGCATCGACGTGTGCCATACTAGAACCGGCTCTATATTCGATCTTGCAATCAAACTCGGTAAGTTGCAACCACCAACGCGCAGTGCGAGGGATTAGATCGCGCTTCGTCAGCGTTGTTCTTAAAGCGTTGCAATCTGTTAATATAGTGAATGGAATTCCTATAAGGTATACGCGAAACCTATTTAAAGAGGCTACGACCGCGAGAGTTTCTAATTCAAATGAGTGTAACCTTTGCTCATCTGGGGTAGTTTTACGACTAAAGTAAGAGATTGGTTTAAACAAGCCCTCGTTATTCTTTTGACGAACAGATTACTACCCGCTAATTGGTCTAACTGGTCTTCGATGCGAGGGAGCGGGTGTGGCGCCCTTCTTTCGGCGCCTTTGCCTAGTTGTTTATAATTTTACATTTTGACGTTTGTGAGGGCTATATGCCCGGCGTCTTGTGAGAAAAAGCTCTCGATATGATATAGCTTCCATGTGAGTCATGTTTTATTTTAATATAATTTATTGCAGTCCAGATAGGAATAAACCTTTTACCAGAATCAAGCTCTGCTTTCATTTGTGTCCGTCGAGTACTCCCAAATTGGTGACCCCGACGTGATTGTCGTGATAACAACGTACGCGATACCCCGGGTACCCGACGTGAAAACAACAAAGAGCTTTGGAGTCTGCTGATCTACCTGGGCTACCAAAAGAAGGTGTTTCTGTGCGTTCCTGAACCTCGAGTGATCCTCAGTAATACGTCGTAATATAGTGATCCCGACGTCGAGTATTCAAGTGTATACCTTTGATACACCGGCATCGGTATACAACGAGAAGGTGAAACAGCAAGATTTTTTTTCCCTTCTGGATAAATTGAGAATCGGTGAGATCGTCAAGAATCTGTGTTCTCCCTACGAGTCGCCACTTCAGTCAGTTGTCCCTCCCCCTAAAAGTGCAGTGCAATGCGGTGAATAAAGTTCCCCTACCCCGTTTAAGTGAAGAGAATGTCCCATTAGTGCCTACTATTAAAGGTGTGCCCCACGTACTTTTATGACAGCTATATAAAAGTGTAATGAACCTGTAATTTTATTGTTAAATTTAAGTTTAGGGTAAGTAAAATAGTAATTATAAATTATAAAGATAACCTGTTTTATACCTACTTGTTCTCACCTTTGCAAATATCTATTTTGTTGGTAACAACTTAGTAATTCCCAAAATACTTGTTACCTAGTATCTCCAGTTTTGTTGTCTGTATGTTATTAGGTATAAACAATTTGTTTGTTTTTTGTGTTTGTAATCTTTTATGCTATTTGTTGTGTAACAATTACTTGCATCTTACATGCAAACATTTAGTGATATACTGCCTATTTATAAGTTGTTTCAATTGTCTTATTATATTTAGACCAGGGGCTAACCAACATTATTTTTATTTTTCTTATACAAGCGGCTTGTAACAAGCCCTATAATAATATTTGTCATAACATTCTGTGTGCACATGTACAATTTTACTTGTAACATTGTTTACAATAATTTAGTTTTAGCTGTAATATAAGTTTATGTTACCAAAAGAGAGATACCTATACACCACACACACACGGAGAAAAGGGTATTTATTCTTTAGTAGATTACGCAACATATCATTTTATTTTCTATTTTTTTTTTCTTTTTTGGTGTAACAATGTCTAGCCCGGGAGACGCAGTCCACCAGGTGAGGAAACTAGTGGGCAGAATGTGGGCCGCATTTCAATAAAAGTGCCTCCATTCTACCCAGACAAGCCAGCACTCTGGTTTGCAAGTTTGGAAGCACAGTTCCACCTAAATCATATAACTGCGGAACAAACAAAATTTTTTTATGCAATAGCACAGTTAGATACAAAAAGTGCCTCTGAGATGGAGGATATCATTATAAACCCTCCTCCTAAGGATCCCTACACCAAGTTCAGGGATACCTTAATAGCTAGGTTTTCCGACTCCTATGAAGAAAAGGTACGCTGACTTCTAGAGAAGGAGGAAATAGGGGATCGCCGTCCGCCCTCGTTCCTTCGGCACCTGAAAGCTCTTGCCTTCCCTGGACGGCCTTCCCTGAGTGCCTATTGCGTACAATTTGGTTGGGCAGATTGCCAACGCAGATTCAGGCAATACTGATCGCTCAAACTGCCAGCAACTTAGAGGATTTAGGTGAGTTGGCCGATAAGTTATACGAAGTGGCCACGAATTCCTCCACATGTCGCGCCATCACCGCCAGCCCTGTTCCACAGGTTGCAGCTACATCAGTGTCTCCCGCCGCGGACTCTGCCCGATTCAGTCAAATGGAGAAGCAGATCTGCGACCTCACCAATGTTGTCGCCCAGTTGACGGCTGCCTTCAACAACAGGCGAGAACGTTCACGCTCGAGATCGAAGTCCCGTAACAGGTGGAATTAAAATAACCTGTGCTAGTACCACAACCGGTTTGGTAAGCGAGCAACAAGGTGCGAACAACCCTGCAGCTGGTCAGGTGCTCCGTCCAATATCAACAATCAGGTAAACTTCAGCAGCAGTCGGTAATGACGGCCGCTGACTGCTCTTCACCAAGTCGCCGTCTTTTTGTGACCGACCGGTACTCAAACAGGCGTTTTTTGGTTGATACCGGTTCGGATATCTGCTGTATACCTCACAGGTATGCTCAGACTGAACCGAAAAAGCTACGGCCACAGTCATATGACTTGATCGCCGCCAATGGGACGAAAATACCTACGTACGGTTTAGTGCAGCTGAACTTGAATTTAGGTCTCCGGCGCGATTTCAAGTGGAATTTCGTGATCGCAGATGTCGGTAATCCGATTATCGGATCGGACTGTATACGAGGCTAAGCTAAGAGATGGTAAGACCGGTTTGTCCGCAAACGCAGTGCTCATAGCGGTAGACCAGCATAGCGTAAGGGTTCTGCAACTGCCTGATTTGCCATATGCGTCGATCTTGGCGACGTTCCCAGACATCATGCGACCTCCTGGAGCTCCTCTACCGCCTAAACACTCCACTGTGCATTTTATTAACACCACAGACGGCCCACCGGTACACTCTCGTCCGCGCCGACTAGCACCGGACAAGCTTCAAGCAGCACAGAAAGAGTTTGCTGAAATGGTGCAGGCAGGTGTTGCTAGACCTTCCAGCAGTTCGTGGGTATCTCCTTTACAGCTTGTCCCCAAGAAGGACAATACCTACCGTCCTTGCGGAGATTATCGCGGTCTCAATGCGCGGACCATACCGGACCGTTTCCCTGTGCGTCAAATTGGAGATTATTCTCACAACATCGTAGGCTCCACCATCTTCAGAACAATAGATTTGGTAAAGGCATACCAGCAGATCCCGGTGACTTTCGGTTTACGCAACGCTGGGCAAACCTTCCAGCGCTTCGTTGACGAGGTCGTACGAGGTCTAGACTTTTGTTTTGCCTATATAGACGATATCCTCGTCCATTCCAGAGACCAGGTCGAGCATGCCAAGCACCTGCACATTCTCTTTCAACGGCTGCACGAGTATGGCGTCGTCATCAACGCAAGCAAATGCGTTTTCGTTGGCCAAAACTTATAATAATAGACAAAATTTTAATGTTCTTTGAGATTATTAGAGTTTTGGCCACCGTTCCTTTTTTAACTGTTTTGTGATTAGTTCACACGTGTCGTAGCTTTCAGAAAATTATCAATTTGATGTTAAGAGTGGAGTAGTTTTTTCATAATTGTTTTTGATAAAAAGTCAGAAAATTCCTAAAAAATCGCAAACCTGCCATATCTCGCCAACCATTCAGTTTTGACCCCTAATTAATTGGACTTAATTTGTTGCAAATGACCTCTAGTAGTAAATAGATCTCAGTGGCGTACACTCGAAGAGGCCTATGTCCAGCAGTGGACGAAGAGGGGCTGATGATGATGATGATGATGATGACCTCTAGTATAACCCCTTAATGGGAATAAGTCGAATTTCCCTGTCACCCTGTATAAATAAGAGACGTCATGACACAATGATGCTACATATGTCCAGTACATAGGCTACACCAATATGTACGTAAGAGACGCCATGTCGTAATGCAGCCACATGCCAAATTTACGTAGGTTACGCCAGTATATTACAAAGAGACAAGATTACGTAAAGCAGCTACATCTGCACACTACGTAGGCGACAATAGTATATTATAGGGGGAAAACGCAGTGTTGTGCTCTGACGTGTTTCATTACGCTCCGTACTTAAAATTCAAATTTAATAGAAAAACAAGTATTTGGATAAAATATATTATATCATTAGTTTTCATCAAGATATTTCCTGTGTTCTGGTGTAGAAGTCTGTGCCATTTGTGTAGTGAATTTTACTTTATTATACAAAGGAATTCGAAAATTGAGTGATCTAAGTGACGGTGCCGTGATCGAGCAACCAGAAGAATACTGAATAGTTATTTCGCCTATTAGCCGTAGCTCTGAACGGCGTTGTGCCCGCTAGACTCGACTGTTAAGCGGCGAACACCACCGGTTCAAACCTCACAAAGAACACTTATTTTTATTCTCATTTTTTTTTTTATATTTTTTCTCTTCACCAAATTAATTGACCTTACAATAATTTTATTAATTTTACATTATGACCTCGAAATGCGCTGGCTGTATGCAAGTCATAAAAAGCAGACAATATCTTTGTTGCTGTATATGTGCCAAGTATTATGACCTTTTGTGTGCAAATGTGTCTGAGCAACGGTTTAGAAATACACTAACCGGAGAACGCAGGCTAAACTGGAAATGTGCTGCGTGTATATGCTCCGAGCCAAAAGTCGATAACAGCGACACGCCAGTCCGTGGACAAGATGAGAAAGTCACGCGCCGCCGCGGAGCCGCAGCCCCGAGTCCGGTCGAGTCAGGTTCATGCGACGATAAAGCTGATCAAAACATTACACAGAGACATAGGACTAAACCATATACCCTAAATGAAACTTCTATTCAACTTGATGTAGATGAAATAACTGGCGACACTCAAATCTTAAATATCAATACACATCAAACAAACACTCAAAACTCTCAAGAAATGATCTCACTTCAAAGTTTTAGCCTACTCCTAGATACGAAATTAGAAAAGGTCAAGAAATCTATTCTCACAGATTTAAAAGAAGCCATTCAAACTGAATTGACAGAAGCGTTAAAGAAATTTCAGAAATTCCAAATTGATTCAGAAAAAATATCATTGAACATTCAATGTGAGCAGAGAAACCTAAAAGCACAAATAAGCATAATTAATAATAAAATTAAAAATATTGAGTCACAGTTAGAAAACTTGACGATACAAAAAAGAAAATTGTCCTTTACGGACTGCAAGAAAGCCGGAATGAAAATAACAATATTTTATATGATTATGTTAACAATATATTTATAGATATTATGGACCTAAACATCAACCCTTATATAGAGAATATAAAGAGAATAGGAAGGAAGGGGAACCGCAGACCCTTGGAAATTGAGTTTATAAGTAAGAGATTTACAAAATATATATTAGAAAACTCTCACTGTTTTAGAAACACTGGATTGGGCATCAGTACTTACATGACTGGAGAGAAATTGCGACAAAGTAATATGTTAAAACAGAAACTACAAGAAGCCCGCAAAACTGGGTGTCATGCTATTTATTAGGAAAAACAAATTATTTATAAATGGAAAATTATATGAACAACCACTAAATGAGACCCAATCCGGCAAAACGAAAGGACAAACCGACAACAATAACGAAACTATTTATGAAGTTCACAATCAACCTACTAAACAGCAAAATGAAGAACAAAATAATATTTTTCGAGAAGAATAATATCGTGATTACCTTCCAAAATCTACAAAGCATTGGTAATAAAGTACACCTTGTAGAAGAACTGCTTGCTAGACCAACTTTTTCCGTAATTTCCTTCTCCGAACTAGTAAAGAATAGAGACTTTTGTGAATCTTTGATTTTGCCTGGTTTTAAAATAGTGTCACTATTTTGTAGGGAGAAACATAAATGGGGTGGTGTTTGTATAGCTATAAAGGAAAACTTGAAATGTACTGCTAGGGATGATATTGTCAAATGTTCAAAAGAATACATAATAGAGTTAAGCGCTATAGAATTATCAGATATGAATACAATAATTATTGGATTATATAGAACTGACCGATGTATAAGTATATTTTATGAACAAATGACAAAAGTTTTAAATATATTAAATAAAAAAGATAAAAGTAAAAATGTCATTATCGGAGGCGATTTCAATATAGATAATTCAGATAAAAAAAAACAAATCAACACAGGAATTCCTGGATTTTATGCGCTCATCTAACTTTGTACAAATTATCAAAGAGCCTACTCGTGTTACTAAAAATACATCAACAACTATAGATCTAATTTTTACAAATAATAAACATAAAGTTAGTACATCTTATGTAAAAGATTATGGACTCTCTGATCATAAATCAGTAAATTTAGAAATATGTTTAGAAAACCTTCCACACAGTGCAAGCAAACGGCCATGGATAGTAAAAAAAAGAGTATTTACAAACACTAAAATACAAAATTTCAAAAATGCTTTACAGTCTATAGATTGGAATCTTATTAAGAAACCATCAAACAATATAAATAAAAATTATGAAATCTTCCATTCCATAATACAAAATTTACTTGATAAGCATATACCTATAGGAAAAGTAAAAATATACAATAAAGCAAAAAAAAGTTGGTTACTTCAAGTTTAAAAAAGTCCTGTCAACACAAAAGAATATTAAGAGTCTTATTAAATGAGAGTAATAATAATATACTAAGAAAATATTATAAAAAATATAGTAGAATATTAAAAAAATGTGTAAAAACTTCTAAAAGACTACATTATACTAAACAAATACAAAAATCTGATAATAAATATAGAACAATGTGGAAAATTATTAATACAAAAACGGGAAAAAATAAATATAAAGCTTATAAAAATATAAAACTTCAAATGGATGACAAAACTGTAGATTAGATAATCAGCAGGATTGTCCTTTCCATTTACATACAACCGTTCCCACTGAGAAGTTTGTGCACGAATAAATTTGACCCTGTTTGAAATATACTCGTATGCCTGAAGCTTTATAGGATCTGTAGCCAACCAAGCTAGTGATATTTGTGAGTCGGTGAATAAGTATATTTTATCTATTTTTATTACAAGTAATAAAGTATTATAGACTCTAATGATAAGTTTTGAAAGCAAAACCATGGCATTCAATTCCAAGCGTGGTATAGTAAGCGGGTGACTTATAGGATTGATGCGTGATTTTGCACAAAGCAAGTATAAAGAAATCTTTCCAAGTGCATCATCAACCTGGAGGTATATGCAGCAGCCGTAGCCTGCAGTGCTTGAAGCATCAGAAAAGCCAATAAGTTGTACTTTCGAACCAGGAGCTATATTTATATTTCTGACAATGTGTAATTCTTGCATTTCAGATATACATTTTGAAAATTCTAACCATTCATTTATGAAGGCCTCTGTTGGGGTATCATCCCAACCAATTTTTTGTGACCATAACTTCTGCATAAATAATTTTGCTTTTAATGTTACTGGCGAAATAAATCCCATTGGATCATAAAACTGAGAAATATAACTAAGTATTTGTCTTTTAGTAAGATTTTTTAAATTATAAGGATCTGGACTTTTGAAAACAAAAATGTCTTCCTTAACATTTAAAGTCAGTCCTAAAGTTTTCATGAAATAATTGTCATTCTGAAAATCTAAATTATCAAAATAATGCTTTTCTGGTGGGATGTCAGCCAAGATTTGTTGACAATTTGAAGCCCACTTGTGAGTTTTAAAACCACCTTTATTCAGTAATTCACACAACTGTCTTTTTGCATCTATCATAACATTTAAATCTGAATGTGAGAAACACACATCATCGACATAAGTACAATTTTTTATAATGTAAGAAGCTAAAGGTAAAGTATCTTTAAATTGATTCGCAAGTTCCTGTAAGCAGCGTGTGGCAAGAAAACTAGAACTTTTTTCACCGTATGTTACAGTTGTAAGACGTATGCATTTGACAGGTTCAGTGACATTTTCTCTCCATAAAATATTTTGCAAAGCAGCATGCTTAGGATTTATATCAATACAGCGAAACATTTTTTGTATGTCTGTGGTAAATGTGTATTTACCAATACGAAATAAAATCATGATATCAAATAACTCCCTTTGGACAAGCGGTCCATTAAGGAGAAAATCATTTAATGACAATTTTTTATTTGTGCGCATAGATGCATCAAACACAACTCGTGTTTTTGTACTTTTACTGTTTTCATTAAAAACAGCATGGTGTGGTAAAAAATATAATGGCTCACTATCAAAATTCAATGAATTTAAATCAATATAATGTCCATGTCCCAACTCTATAATTTCATTTATAAATATTTTATATTCATAGAAAAGTATTTTATTCTTATGTAATTTCTTTTCTAAATTGTAAAATCTGTACAGTGCTAAATCAAAGGAATCTCCAAGGGCATCCTTTATTTCATGAAAAGGCAACTTTAATGGCAAGTCTACTCTAAATTTATTATTTTTTAGTAAAGTAGTGTTTTTAAAAATACTTTCACATAATTGCTGCTCTGGAATATTTTCATTGCACATTTCTGGTACATTTTCGACAGACCAAAATTGTTGTACAGTTTTGTTTACATCGGAGTTGCAAATTGAACATAAAAGCGATACCTTATTCTCGTTAGTTGCCTTAACAGGCAATGGACCCCCTATGACATGACCAAACCTCGTGTTGATGAAGCATGGCTGGTGAGCTGCCTTAATAGCAGATTGCGTCGCATTTCGCAGCAGTGATGCTGAATGCTCCGGTATCACAGCCTGAAAAAATATATCGGCCCCAATCAACATATTTATATCTGACGGCATGTTAAAATCAATGTCAGCTAGGTTCACATCTGAAGGTATATTTATTTTCGATATATCAATTTCTTGTTGAGGGATTTTGCATGTAATTTTGTCTAAAACATAACAATTAATCATGACCTTATATGGAGTAGCAAGTGAATACACTTCTAAGGGAATAGAAAAATTTGTATAATTGGTTTGATTATTTACTCCCACAATATTAGTGCCATCAGCCTTAGGTATCATGCCTAAATGACCTAAGACCTTTTTTGTTACTAAGGAAACTTGTGACGCAGAATCCAGTATTGCCTTTAGATGTATTTCTCTGCCGGACCTAGACAAGCGCGGATCTAGTCCTCATGAAAGGTTGTGGTCACAGCTGCTATAAAATCGGCTAAGTACGAGTCGGAGCAATGAACATGCTCATTAACAATCATGCAAGTCGTTTATGAACTTTTGAATTAGATTATTTTCTTTTTTCTGAGCATAAGGCCTTTGGCCTTAGGAATGGAAATAAACTTAGGAGGAAGTCGGACCCGATTTCTTCAAATAAAATAGTCAGTTTCGATCCAAACCTATTTCAATCAATAACTTATATTTTTTTCTTTTTTTCTAGTAGATAGTAAGCCAATATAGGGACACTAGACTGGGTAAATAGGTATCTTGACGTTGTATCAGGAGTAAAGTAAGTGAGATCCACCAGGCGAGATTTTTATTATTTTTTACATTTTGTAAGAATATCAAATTAAATTAAATGCAAATTAAATTAAGGTACATTTTACATAAAACAACTTTATTTAGGTACTTACTTAAATTACAAATTCAAGCTTACGTTTCTTTTTTGCGAAAACGTTGATAATGTCATCGATATCCAGGTTCATATCTTTGTGTATATTTAGGAGACCTAGCCCGGATAATCTTTCCTGTGCCATTGAGGCACGCAACCAAGATTTTATTCTGCGAAGAGTAGAAAAAGATCTCTCTGCGGTAGCTACCGAAATTCGAATCAGGCACTGTGGCAAATGCGCAGTCAATGCGACGACCACGTTGACGATTCGGCCGCCATCTTAGCCGCCCCTCATTAGCTATGTAGATGTTGTCCGGTCGTCGGTGCCAGCCTTGTGGGAGGTGATTCGGTGACTGGCGCTTCGCTACTGCTGATCCCTCACGTCCTCTGGCCGTCCCACGTATCGACGGTAGATTGCGGGTTCGTTTGGTTAAGAGGGATGAAGCCACAATAAAAGTACTTTTCACATATAACTGGCCTGCGTCGGCCTGCGCTTATTCGCGCGTTTTATTTACACATTACAATTAGTTCGATTAATAACGCGCAACGCGATGTACCTCTACACGGTCAACTTCCGTGCGCTTCCCGAGGCGGTCCCTTTGCAACAGGCGGGTCGACCGATGGCCGCGCGCCTCGCAACTCGGTCCACGGGCGGAAATGGGTGGGGCAGCGTCGCCCGCGCTTCCTAATTCCGAATTGTTCAGATAATATAACAATATGACTTACAGATTAATAAACAATTACACAAATATAAATATTGCATGAACAGGCACGTTTCATGATTAATTGTGTTTTTTAAATTTTATTAAGGCATATCGTTTATTATCATCAGCCTATCGATCTCAATAGACCGTAAAAGTGTAACGTCACATGTCTATTAAAGTTGTGGGTATGCCCATCGTGCCCACAACGGTGGATCCGCCCTTGGACCTAGAATAAAGTTTCACCTTGACAGTTGGTAATAATATTTTGTTAGTAAATGAGTTCGAAATGAGGGAGACTGGCTGGTCAATTGTCTCTTCGTGTAGTAAAGAATTATGACTCTTTTTACAAACATTACAATGAAAGTGAAATTTACATCTACCTTTATGATTATTACGACATAATTTACATAAAGAATTATTTTTGGCAAACGTTATTCTTTCTTTTGATGGCAATATTTTAAATTTGTTACAATTAAATAATTTGTGTATAGTTGACTTACAGTATGAACATGGTTTTGATGCAGGCGACTCGGCTGCCACGTTGACTACAGCCTTTAAAGTCTTCTTATAAGTGGTGGTGTCTGCACTCTCCAACTCTGTGACGGTTGGGTCTATGGCATCATTCCGCTCCATTTGATATGCTCGTGTCGTATAGACATCTATTTTACGATACAAAATTGCTAAAATTATAGAGTCCCAGGTATCTATGTTTACATTTAAATTTTTTAAAGAGGATAAACATTGTTTTATTATTGAAATTAATTCCCTTAAATTATTTGATGTCGCTTTATGCATTATATCTAAGTCGAGCAAAGAATTAATGTGTTCATTTACAATTTTAAATTTATGATTGAACCTTTCATCCAATAATGTAAGGGCAGCTTGGTAGCTCTCATTTACCAAAGGGAGATTTTTAATTAAATCGAAGGGTTCATCTCTTAGAAATGACCTAAGATAATATAATTTTTGAATGTTGTCTATAGACCTGTCTTTATCAATTATAGCACGAAATAAGTTTATGAACGGAATATACTCAGAGTACTTACCACTAAAATTTTGTATTTGTATAGTTGGTAATTTAGCCTTAGTTACATTAACCTCTGGCACCTCAGATGGCACCATACATTTATCTTTCAATTGTTCGTCGATTATATTTAAAATACAATAATATTTCTCCTCACATTCAGTAATATCTTCTTTATCATTTTCGTCGTACATAAGAATTTTTTTACAATAATCCTCATATTCCTTAAACAATGAGTTAACACGATGTTTTCTTGATTGTAACATAGTGACGCTATAGTCAGACGGATTACTTAGCGTGTTAAATAGTCTGGTCAAAGAGGATTTTATATAACCACGAGACACAATCAATTGCTTTAAGTTATTACTTTCGTCGCGAGACATTATTATTATTTATTATCTAAGCGTAAAACTATAAAAAACTTAAAGTTCGTAATTGTAATCACGCGCACTTGTTTCTTGCACTATGAATTTACACAAAATGGCGGTCGATCACTCAACTCACACGCGGTCTCAAAATTTCGATGTCGTTTAACACGTAGTCACGCCACGCGGCTGCAGTTACTGGTTGCACCCCAGCGACGTCACTACAATCCGTCTTGCTCTCTCGTAGCCGATTTATTGTAGAAAAGAGTGAGATCAACTATTGCTTCCGGCACTTTGCAAATGAATTCGTTGTCGACTTAATTGCTCGACGACCTTTTTCTCGCTTGCTTGAAGAATGTTACAAACAGTAAGAGCGAGTGAGACAATAATTGAGTCTTTTCGTTGGCCGACGAAATCGAAATCGAAATTTGGTTTCTATACGAAATTATAATTTCTTGATTTTTCTTATAACTATTGATTTTGTGTACTTACAAGTGTTTTTTCTCTAAAACAAACTTTCGCAGAATTGGCGGTGCTACGCTTTGTATACTTGCTGACGTAGATTCGCGCTCTTGCGTTGATTTTTATTTTGCAACGCAATGCGTACCACTAATCTGAGTCTTGAATTTACTATTCTTTAAAATTTATCTTCCATATGCCGAAGGACCAAATGAAGATTGCTGCCGCTGGTGTAGTAGTTTGTAGGTAAATAGGTAAATCCAAAACTAGGCTTGTTTTAACACTTTTATTACTAAATTGAGTACACAGAATGATTTGGTTATAACAATGTCGAACGTAGAAGAACAGGAAGTATATATGTACTTATATCTATATCCGTGTTGCCATAATAGATAATTTATCATCTTTGTTGGTGTTACCAACAATTTGTATATTGTAACAGTATCAAAAAGACCTATGCACTACTACTAAAGACATCTTCCAAACAACGAATTATATCGGTGGTAACATCCAAAGTTGTAATCTGGATGCAGGTATCTTATACTAATGGAACCGCAAAAAAATCATATTCACCGTTAATAAAAGTGTCAAATGCAATTACGGAGATAAAATAGATTATCAAATAATTTTATCTTCCTAAAGCTATGTTTCATACACGATCACACACTAAGACAAGAAAATTTGGTTACAGCTCAGAACTACGGAGATACAATAGACAATAAAAAAAAACTTATCTACTACCTTAAAACTGATTACATACAAATTATTGTCGTTATTATCTAACGCAGATAAAAAAAATATGCTTTAATTAACTTTAGACAGTTGTTCCTGACCTATTTAGAGTCACTAAAATATGATAGAAATTTCATATAAATTTGAGTACAGGTTAGCGCAATCGAAAAGTGTTACTTAGGTACACAAACACCATAGAGTTATATCAAAGAAACTTTTGAGCTACTGTTAAACTGTTTTATACAACGATTTTATGATATTTTCATATACATATTACTACTAATTACACATTCTCCTCAAAAAAAAACTAGAGATTATAAAAAAAATATTTATTATCAAAATCATCTCAGTAACATAAAAGGTAAAGGACAACATTCCCCGTCTGTGGATGAGAAAATAAATATGTTAACATAATAAGCAACTCAATCGTCAAGGCGAAACGAATAGTATAACATTTTTTT
This sequence comes from Scirpophaga incertulas, assembly GCA_036419045.1. Classification (NCBI taxonomy): domain Eukaryota; kingdom Metazoa; phylum Arthropoda; class Insecta; order Lepidoptera; family Crambidae; genus Scirpophaga; species Scirpophaga incertulas. The sequence goes on along the minus strand of JAYEAL010000375.1, from coordinate 26,650 downwards.
CACTTATTACCACTTACATCAAAAATTTGAATGTATTACAGTGCAGATGATAGGTTCAGAGTTACAAAATAATAAACCACGAGGTCAAATAAAATAAAAAGAATGATAACTTAATAAGGAGAAAAAAAGTACAGGAATGTATTGATTTGAAATGATCTCGGAACTAATTATTCTCTCTCTTAGACCTTCGAAACGAAAACCCTTTTTTAAGTCTGTCAGTAACACTAGCCATATACACAAACAATAAAAAAATACACGATTTCAACATTTGGATCTGTCGATGCAGGTTTTGAAATCCTGACATTTTTTGCCGTACGTGAGTACAAACAACATTTCTCTTTGGCATTCAGTAGGGTATGTGCAATTTAATGCCTGAAAACATTTGAAAAATATGTAAAAAGACTTTAAAAAAAAATCTGTTTTGTAAGTGTAGTTGTTAATTACTATGTAGTATTCAGTAATTGTATCATTGCCCACGGATACTGCAAACAAAGACGGGCCCAAATTAAGGCCATACTCCAAGAACTTGTTACACTTCTGGTTTACTGCAATTTGTATATCAGCAAAACTCTGAAAAAAAAACTTGATCATAAAACCAGCTTATATTATATAAATTAATCCAGGAAGTTAGGTATGCTTTGATTAGAGAAAGGGATGGAGCGCGGAGTATTGAAAATGCCAGCACCTACATTTGAATTACGGTAACAATATGTAAAATGACAAAAGCTAGTCCCAACTAATATTATAAATGCGAAAGTGTGTTTGTTTGTTTGTTTGTTTATTTGTTTGTTTGTTTGTTACCTCTTCACGCTTAAACTACTGCACCGATCATCACGAAAATTTGCATACACATAGTCTGTGGTACGGGGAAGGATATCACATTTTATCCCGGAAGAAAGTAGCTACTGTTCCCGTGGGATCGAAATTAACGCGGACGGAGCAACGACGGGCGGAGCCACGGGCAAGAAATAACAATATAATTATTTAATAATATTTAATATTTGCATACACATAGTCTGCGGAACGAGAAAGGACATAGGACACCTTTTATCTGTTCCCGTGGGATCTAAATTAACACGGGCGGGCTACTAACAGTGTAATCCTTACTAATATTATAAATCGGAAAGTGAGTTAGTTTGTTTATTTGTTTGTTCCGCTTTCACGCCGTAACTCCTGAACCGATTGCTTTGAAATTTAGCAGACGTAAAGATAAAAGTCCGGATTAAATAATAGGCTACTTTTTATCCCGGAAAAATCGACAGATCCCACGGGATGCACAATAAAGGCTTCGCACGAAAACTACTGCACAGATTTTCATGCGGATTTCATTCATCAATAGATAGACTGATTCTTGAGCAAGGTTTTGCGGTATTTTTTATCTGTTTAGTCCCACGGGAAGCGCGATAAAACCTTCGCGCCATAAACCGACTTCCGCGCATATGTAGCCGTGGGCAAAAGCTATGACCCTTAACCCTCTATAGACCCAATCCCGAAATCCACGCGGCGAAGCCGCGGGCAGAAAGCTAGTAAGTAAATAAATCAGACTTGCACTTTGTTAGGAATTTCTTAATGTCAGTTTGGAAAATATTAAAGAAAATCAATAATAAATAAATATTTTATATGATAAAGCAAAAACTAAATTCTTATTTTCGCGTCCACCTATAAATAGTTTTTCTGATTTATTATTATAATAATGACTCACTTTTACATATTGTATCAATCCATTTTTAGACTCTAGTTTAGAAGGCGACCATTGTTTTTTGTTTTTTTTTTATTACATTCTTCATCGGTAGTAATGTTGGAAGTATTCGTAATGTCGCTGTTTTCTTCCCATCTACAAATAGATAATAAATCTTTAGTCCATCTGTCCATGCTGACTTCCACTTCAAAAATATTTGTATGTGAATTACTTTATTGCACTCAGATTGGTAAGTATTGTCCGTCCGTTCACATTAACTTGATGCGTGACTAAAGTGCAAAAAGAAAAGATGCATTTTGTGAGAAGGAAAAGGCTAAAAACAAGCCGAATATTCCTTTGGAGCAAGTTGAAGTGAGGTTGGCAAGCTAAATAAAATTCATTCCACGTATCAAGTTAATGTGAATGGACATTGTACCTACTTTAAACAATACTATTAATTTCATAAATCTAAGATTCTCAAAAATATGGAGAATAAATAAGCGCGATCTAAATCAAGTGCATTATATTAATTAAACATACCTGGAGTACAAATGTCATCTACTGCCTGCTTTTCCTTGATTCCAGCTTTTTCCATTAAGAATGTCGATAGAGTAGGCCATTGAGAATAAAATTGCATTGCAGAATCTGGATACAAGAACTCAAAATCGGCTTCAAGCTGAAGGTTGAACAACAACAATAAAAAAAATTGTAACTAATAAATGAAAACTATACTTTATTATGCACAAAAAAATTGATTGTTCACTAGCTCATTGTGGTCCATATACAAATATAAATAAAAAAATATTCTGGGATACAGAGTGGCATAACATAAGCTACTTATAATTACAGCTTGTAGCATTGAAAAAGAAAAAAAGTCAAGACAGTTTACAAAACTTATGTTTTCTTTACCAGTTTGTGTCCATCGGGCCTTTTTAGTGCACCAAATTTCTCCATGTAGTCATGAAACTGTAAGTCTTCTTTAATTAATTTTGATAATCGTTTTTTGGAAGTCAATTTCCAGTTTGTGATTACTTCATTCACAGATCTTGTATTGTTTTCTAACCAAATGATTAAGTCTTCCTGCTGCTCTACATCTGGGAAAAATAGCATTAGGTTAATAATAATTTTTGGGTTTATGTCCCAGTGTAGATATTGTCAATTTATTTAATAATAATACCTGTGTCATCATCAGAGCTCAAACATATTTTGATTGACTTTTCCAAGCGTTGACTTTAGTCAATCCACATTTGTTCAATTTTCTGCGCACGTTGTAATATCTCATAAGAAGAATCCCCCTCCCGGCAGCAGATTGACGAGATTTCCTTTTGGTCCAACCAGCCCATATTTCCTGAAAATATGCATTCATGAAAAAATGTCTTAAGTATAACTATTTATTATTTACTACTTGCTTGCATTCACTATAACTACTATTAAGTACATTCTACATTGATATACAAGATTCATTCATTTCAAGTATCCTATGAGCTTGTCAACTGCTAGATTAACAACCATAAATAAAAAAAAAATACTTTGTGTGTGATTTGAATTAGTATTAGTAATGAATGAATGAATAAAGTCTAAGTACATAATCATACTATATGCATTATAAATCTTATTGCATAGAGTATTTATTGGTATTATCATATCATAGAAACAGATTATCATGTAGTACCTACCCACTGAATCAAGAAGACTATTTATTTTTTCAACTTTCTGGGAACAACCAATCTACTGAAGCCGTTGTTAAGCTTTATACCTATTCTAAACCAATAAAGCATTTATAGTATAAAATTTCATAAATTAAATATCAAAAATTAAATTAAGTAGGTATGAGAAAATAAATAAATGATATTATGTCGGTACAAGTATCTACGATTCAGGCTAACTATACCCATATTTAATGTAAAACAGTCATATGGACAAACAACAATTTCAAATGGAATAGGTTATACGTATTTTGTGCTTGTATACAAATTGTTTAACTTCGAACAAATTAAAAATACATATGAGCTAGTATGATAAATATATGTAATGTAACTGTACAATGTATTTTCTACTTTTTTACAGTAATATAATGCTTTCTTACATAACATTCGTTATTGAATGTGTTTGTTATGGCATTGGCCCAATATTCAATTAAACTATTTGGAAAGCTGAAATGAGAATACTTTTGTTAATATCAGGCTTAACAAGTCATATAATAAAAATTTACAGTTTGCCTATTTATTTAAATTTAAAATAATTGGCAGGCAAGCCTTAAATAAACATAAGTGTTATTTATACTTTATATTTTGTGACTTTTCCTATTTACTCGGGTGTAGCTGGCTTGGGTGGAGTAAAGAAAATCCTTGCTTGTCAAAATACTTGAATTTATTAATTTTTAGATCAACAAGGTACAGAGATGCGTGTTATGCGTATTCTTATCGCAAGTGGAAGAGAGCGATGGTACTTAGTGTTGCCACTACATAAAAATAACTTTGTTGGGTTGCCAACATGTTGCGGCCCCATAAAATGAAACTTAACAAATAAAATATCAGTTTAATGTGCTTCCAAGAAATTAGCCATCATGCCTTGGCTTAACAATCTTAATATAATTTTTTACTAATGTTATAACATATTATTAGGTTGCCAATATATTGCAGCCATAGAATGAAACTTAACAAATAAAATATCGTTTATATGCTTAACACTAGCAACTTGGTTACTGGAACTTATATACTCAACAACAATAATTTTATTATCAATCTTTTCTTTTACAAATCTCTGCTTTATATCTAAGTGTTTTACTCTAGTGTTTCCAGTAGCCATGTGAGCCATCTTGATAGCAGACTGGTTATCTTCAAAAATTTTTATAGGCCCCACATTATAACCAAAATCATTTAATATTGATTTGAGCCAGCAAGCTTCACTCACAGCTTTAAGTAAGTGTAAATTGTTGAAGGGCTTGTCATGAAAAATAATACTATTGTTGTACCAACTAGTCTTAGAAATGACATTTTAAAACTTGTACATGAAGGCCACCAAGGTGAAAATAGTTGCCAAAATCTTGCTAAGAATTCAATTTATTGGCCCAATATTAATTCAGACATTGAAACTTATATAAATTCATGTCATGTTTGTCTAACATATAGGCGTAACAATACCAAAGAGCCAATACAGTTCCATGACATTCCACTCATTCCTTGGTTTAAGTTAGGAATTGATTTGTTTGAATTCAGCTCTCAAAAATATCTATTAGTAGTAGACTACTTCTCTAAGTACATAGAACTTGCTTGTTTATACAACAATACCACTTCAAGTAATGTTATTACATATTTAAAATCGATATTTGCTCGTCACGGAATACCAAGATATTTACATTTAGATAATGGTCCCCCGTTTAATTCAAGTGAGTTTAACACTTTTAGTTCACAATGGCAAATTGAACATATAACTTCAAGCCCCTATCATAGCCGTTCGAATGGTATGGTTGAAAGGGCAATTGGCACTATCAAAAATATGTTGAAAAAATGTCACATGGACAGAACTAATCCTTACTTAGCATTACTACAGTATCGAAATACACCAAAACATAGTCTTTGTTCTCCATCTCCGTTACTTATGTCTAGAACGCTGAGATCTAAATTGCCACTTTCTAGTCAGTCACTACAACCTGAAGTCTCTGACTACAATATTATTAAGAGGAAAATGAAAGAGAAAAAAGTAAATTCAGAGTTTTATTATAATAAGAGATCAAAACAATTACCTGAACTAAAAAAGGGAGACAATATATATTTCAAAAAACAACCTTATACCACTTGGACACCTGGTATTATCACTGATATAGGTCCACAACCCAGGTCATATATAGTTGACAATAATGAAGGCTCATTTCGTCGTAATCGTGTACACATCTTGAAACCGCATACTCCACCACAGCCTAGTAGAATTCTAACACCGTATACTAGTCCTCGTAGTCCTCCAACTGATAGTCTTCCTTGTAGCTCTCAGGATAGTCAACCACACCTGGAAAATAAAAACAAACCTGATAATGTACCCATAACACAACATGATGAGAATATTATACAAAGTAATGACAGATACTCATCTTATGGTCGTAGAATTAAGTTACCACGTAGATTTTGTGTTGAATAATAATTACTTAGATCCCCAATGCTATTTACCTATAACTTAGTATTATTTTAGTTTTAAATTATAAATGCCTATTTGTTTGTTTACATAGCCAATGTCAGATGTTTAATTAACTTCTACTAGTAACTTACTTATCTAAAATATCCTAGTTAATTATTTTACCTTAATTATTGAAACATTAATAAAAGTATGTACTTACCTATATTTGTTTATATATAGACAGATGTCAAATTTTTATTGTCAATGTCAAAATTAATATTTTAGGATGCGTTCCATTTCTTGTAAAATTGTTTTAGTTCATTCAAAGCTATGTTCATATATTTGTAGACTTTATATTAAGACTTCCTTTTTTTAAAAACGTCATGATATCATGTAAAAAAAAAAAAAAGACTGGAGACGTCCGGCATTTGACCAACAGTGAGTTCGCATTTTTTATTTCTTAAACCCCACAACTTAACTATTTATCCTTTATCTAAGCATACAATAGAATTCAGCCATAGACTAAAGAATGAAACATAGACACCCGGACCTAATTGCCCTTCGGAAGATGTAATCATAAGAGATCCAATGAGAAATAACAAATAAATATATTCTTACAAAATAAACTTATTTTATATTTTAGGTACTTTAATTACGATATTCAGAAATCTCAATATTATTTTAAATGTTCCTATCAAATATATCCTATGACCTACACAGATACGAGTTCAAGCCGAATTAAAGCATTGCCACAGGAGACTCAAGTCAAATCTCTTCTATATACTATGGGCAACAAGGCCAATGACATTTTTCAGTCATTTAAATTGTCGGAAGACGATGCCAAAAACTATAGCATTGTTAAGGATAAATTTGATTCCTACTACGTCGCGAGAAAGACAAAAACATATGCAAGAGCACGTTTCAATCAAAGAACACAAGGACTTGACGAAAGTGCAGATGATTTCATAACTGATTTGCACACGCTTGCCAAACAATGCGAATATGGCGCATTGAAAGATGAGTTAATTAGAGATCGTATTGTAGCTGGTATGAAAGACACTCATCTGTCTAAATTAATTCAAAATTTTGATTCCGAGCCGAGCCTAGAAGTTGTGATAAACAAAGTCCGGCATTCTAAAATCGTAGAGGCCAACATTGACACATTGAAGCAAACAAATACATCAGCAGCACCTGAAATCAATTATGTAGACAAAAGAGCAAGAATTAAACCTTCGAAACCTGAAACAAGTAATACTAAGAATAACAATAACACTTGTAGAAAGTATGCAAGAAATCTAAAAACATCAATGAATTGGAGCCAGACCTCACTATAGACACTATAGATACAATAAGTGTTCCGAGATGCCTACCAAGATTTGTGAACATACTCATTAAGGGCAAACGTATTCAATTCAAAGTTGATACTGGAGCTTCAGAAACAGTCATCAGTCCAGAATTACAAAAGGAGCTTTAACTTCCTGAACCATAACATAATTTTGCCAGAAAGAGGTATATGCAGAAATATAGCACTAAAATGGGAAGATAAGAAAAGGACTACTGATATTTATATCCTAGAAAGCCAAAAAACACCATTATTGGGCCTTCCAGAATGCGAAGCGTTTGGTTTAATTAAATTTCATAAAGAAGTTCATCAAATCATATCTACAAAACTACCTTTTTTTTTATTTATTTATTTATTAAACATAAAACACAACTTACATTGATTTTAAGTGACTAAAACCCAATCGGATTTGACTAGTCACTACTCATTCGTCTTAAAAAAAATATATAAATTAAAAACAGTACATATTAATTACAACATACCCACACACTACGCAAAAAACAAACTAATACACGCGAGCCTTGCGGTGCGTAGCTCGTTGAGTGAGTGCATGACTCAGCGCCTTTGTACAGGTGCACACAAAATACGTTATAAAATATTTATATTTATTTATCCCGATAAATATTTTGCTGGTAATTCTCGTGATGTAAAATAGTATTTTAGTTTCAGTTTAGCGTTGTCATCTTCCAAAAGAGCTATGGCAGCTTCCCATACATCATTTTATTCAAAAATAAAGTAAACGTCTATGAATGAAATATACCTTGTTTAAAAGAGCATGTATTGCTGATTAATAAGAAAATAAAATCGTAATTTAAGGAGTCCAGATTTTTGAGCAATTTTGCATAGAAGTTTTATAGGTTATCCCTTTATTAACCATATTATTTTGCGCAACAACAACAAAAACGCAACAGATTTAGTGTATTAATACATATGTTACAATTGACACACAAAATGCGTGTGCTCACAGAGGATCTGCCGTCGCTACGACCGCGACCACTCATTTTGGCTTCAGAACCTTATAAACAACAATATCCAAGAAACAGAATCCTTAAGCACACCCAAGTCACAAAAGCAATATCACAGTCCGAGTCGAATTATTAGTGGAGAAAATAAGAGTCCTTAGGCAGTCCGGGTTAAAAATTATAAAGAAAACGGGGGAAAAGCAGCGAAAACACACAGAACACACTAGAGCGTTGGCGCAAGGGAGCTGAGAACTTGGTTACTTACTAGTCTGTAGAGCTGAGTGATATACTAATCTGTATGAGTGATGAAAAATAAAAACGAAATGTCAAACGTTGTATTTTTTTGATAGCTCTGGATACGAGTCTCTAAGCCAGCGCCCATTTTCATGTTAATTGCCAAAAAAGGTTTTTAATACTGAATTTCATTGAAATAATTTAAAATCTGTATAAACATAAATACACTAAACCAAAAATTACATTAGCTATAATCGTAAAAAAATTAAACCTCATATTTTACAGCAAACATTCATGATTTTAATATTGCAAAAAATAATTATTTAGTCTGGCAACCTTGTACTAAAACATTGTCACGCCGGAAAAGTAAAATAGCTACTTTTAATTAATTACTTTTTAACCTGGCCTTACCTAAATGTGCCAAAATCATAAAAAATAGTTTATGAATATTTTATAATCACTGGTTGCTGTGAGTTCTTAAGACGCTTTCAAAAATAGTGAATAAAAATCTGCCATAGCTCTTTGTTGCACTTCTTTTGGCAAATTATTAATTATTGATGGAAGAATACAAGATAGCCTTCTTTCTCCATAAAAGTTGGTTGAGCCCATCCTGAACCTGAGGTTGAGTATACAACACTATTTACAGGAATCGGTGCAATGAAGGTCAAATACCGTATAAAGTTGAAACGTATTATAACACCATATGCTATACCTGTACCAAGACGTGTATCACTTCATTTAATGCCTAAAGTAGAACAAGCAGTCAAAGAACTTCAAATTTTGAACATTATCGAACCTGTAAGTAAATCTACAGAGTGGTGTTCCTCAATGGTACCAATAATAAATGGAAATAAAGTTAGAATAACTATAGATTACACAGAGTTGTATAAAGCCATTCATCGTGAGTGCTATCCTTTACCAACAATATAAGAATCTTTATGACAACTAGCTGGAGCCAAAATATTCTCAAAAATAGATGCAAATAAATCTTACTTCCAAGTAATACTCACAGAAGACTGCCAAGACTTGACAACATTTATTACACCATTTGGTAGATTCAAATTTAAACGATTACCTATGGGGTTGAAATTAAGCAGCGAAGTATTTTAAAGAAAGATGGCTTATATATTAAATGGACTCAAAGGTTGTGTTAATCATATCGACGATACCTTCATTTTTGGAAAAAACTGTTCAAGAACATGACAGCAATCTCAAAGAGGTATTAAGAGCCCTACAGAAGGCAAGAATAACTTTGAATAAATAAAAATGCACATTTAGAACTCAAGAATGCATATTTCTTAGTTATAAGATATCAGCAAATGGTATACAACCTATTCAAAGCAAAATAAAGGCCATATGTGAAGTGCCTATACCAAAGAATATCACAGCACTAAGAAGTTTTCTAGGAGCAATCCATCAACAGTTAAGATTCATACCTAATCTAGCAGAGACATCAAAACTCCTCACCGGCTCGCTCACGCACTTAACGGACAGACAACCGACACGTCTACACTCGCCCGCGGCTCTCGTAAACTGACGTGGTGCGCACGAGACAGTGTTGCCTGCATAATCTGACAATGGCTGACAAACAGGTTTAACAGAATTGTCAATTGGGATCTCTACAACAACGTCTTTAAATTTTGGAAATGGCAAAGTGAGGTTTTCTACATGATTAATGCCAATACCTACTTTCAAAACCCCCAACCTCAGTGCTGTTGTTTTTCCCAATAAATTCCTTGTTCCTCCATTTATTACGTAGAAAGTGGTATACTCCTTTTGATTATTTACTATAATTTCGGTTTCAAATGAGCCTTCTATTTTTAAGGGACATTGATTACCATAGGCCAAAAGAACCTTGTTAGGCTCTTTAATTTGATTTTTTGACAGTACACGACTGTTCTTCAATCTTTTCCATGTTTCATCTGTTATGAGATTAAGTTTACAACCTGAGTCAATAAGCATATCGATTTTTCCTCCACCTACGACACAAGGAATAGTAGAGTCGTTGTCTATTTGGAAAACATAATCCACTTCTTCATCATCAACCATGTCTACATTATTTCCGTTCTTAGTTCTCTTCCTGTTTTCTGTGCTTGCATGGGAGTTTCCAGGGTATTTTCTCTTTTGTACATTTGTTTCAAAACCGCGAGATCGACAATGCGCTGAAAAATGGCCTATCTTTTTGCAAGAGTGGCAGGTTTTGTTTTTAGCTGGGCACTTCTCATCGGTGGATTTATGAAATCTATTTCCACATCTCGTACAGCGTGAAATCTTCTGTGGCCGGAATCTCATTTCAGTCGAAGAATTCTGACCTCGTCTGTAATTTCCATTACTCAAAATTTGATTCACTTCTTGATTCTTTTCTCCTTGTCCTCCATTTCCATATACATTCATCTGGTGACTTACTAATTCTAAAGTGTTAGCCTCAGCCATTATTTCGTTCAGGGTAGCTTTGTCCCCCATCGTCAAAATCTTCTTACGTAACTCAATTGACGTACATTTTTCGGTAATTTGATCAATTATAAAATTATCAGCTTTGTCGAATCCACATTTGTCTGCTTGATTTCGCAGTCGAATTAGAAACTTCTCCATCTTTTCGCCAGTGTTCTGTTTCAATTGTCTAAACACGTGTCTCTCGTAGACCTTGCTCTGCTTCGGTAGAAAATAGGCGTCTAATTTTTCTAAAGCAATTTCGAAAACGTCTTGAACCCGCGTATCACCTGATGATGCATCAGTTGAAATAGTAGGGTGTTATTCATAATTATTGTACGTAACGGATATGAAGATAAATCTTATATGACAGAGAGGATAACAGATATGAATTGTTAGGTCTATTTCACAACACGCATAAAATAAAATACGTATAAATTAGTGGATCGTCCCGGTTTTGCCTGGGTATATATAATAACTAAAAGTTACATAATGTACAAATTACTACCACACTAGAATTTCCTGTCTCATGTACAATCTCTTTCAGTCCGGAGACACAATATTTTAGAAATCATAAAATGAGTTATTATAATATGTAGTAGTTGTCCATAGAAAGGGTTTGTTGTGTGTGTGGTGAGAGGGTTATCAGTTTGGTGACGAAAGTGTGAATATGAGTAGATAAAATCTACTAGAAGTATGCTTGGAACACAAACTTTGGAAGGAAGTTAAAAAAGTGTAATTGACTTTGTAATTGTGGATGAAAGAATGAAAATGAATGTGGTAGACACTCGGGAATACCGCGATGCTGTCATTCACACAGACCACTTCTTGATGATGAGCCAAATACTCTCTTGGTCTCTTCAAACGATGCCATTATCGAGGCTGAGAGTCATACGAGGTCTTACGTCTTACGAGGGTGTGTTAGAGCGAAAGCCGTAATCGTTCCGTTGTACAAAGGAAAACTATACGACAACTTGGTATTTTTATGGAAATAAAATTTACATAATTTTTTAAACTGGAAAATACATTTTTAATATTATACGTTATTTGACGCAATTTGAAGAAACATAATTTATAAATCAGCTTTATTAGTACTTAGACACTACAATATAAAACATGGAAATAGTTACCTATAGTTTAGATTTTCTATTGAGTATTTAGATAATCAACAACATTTATTATATTATGTTACTCACTATCATCACTAGAATCATAGAAAAAATTACGTGCTTTACACGTTTTTGTAGAGAAACTTGTATTACCATCCGTATTGGAAACTGATGGTAATGATTCATTTGGCATGATCAGATCCTTAAAATCTTTTCGTATATCATTTGAAGACATATTATAAGATTTTGAAGATCCCATTAGAGATTGCAATGTTTCTCGGTCGTAATGAACTCTAATATCTGAGAGAATGGTTAATTTAGATTTCTGGTTTCTATTAGAACTTGTAGAGATAGAAATAAGATTTGGCAAAAGTTCTTGGTTATCAGGAGGAAGCTCACTTGAGGTCGAGGATATGGATGGAAGTCTTTTTGCTGGTTTTCTAGGTTTTAGTAATTCATGGTTCTTAAGGGAGAAACAATCACACATTCCTCTTTTGAGCGAACGATCACAGAAACAGCTTAAAATTCTCGACATAATATTATGCGAGTAATTTGTAGTTTGAATTTGGTGTATTTTCATAGTATTAGGGACAGTGATGACAAAGATAACTCATAGTGTTCCTTGATATTTTTTATATCCTCTTCATCAATATAGAAAAGTTTTACCCTAGTCTCATTTTTTAATAAATTATATGCAGATTTTGCATTAAGAACATCATTTCCATATAACACTTTCCTATCCAAAAGCCTTTTGATAAGACCACCAACGCCATCAGCTGCTCCTTTTCCATGGGCAGCTTCAAAAAAATTCCAGGTTCCTATCATACCATAATCTTTTAAAATAGTATTAAATAAATAAAAATTCTTCTTTTGACGGTATTGCGTAACTGGCCCGTCGGAAAAAATGTGTATGTGGTCTATCTCAGGTGAATTTGCTTGAATGTGGGTTAAAACGGGTTTCAAATGTGCCCAGATTTCTTCTGGCGAATGGTTACTCATATCTGGTAAAGTACAGAAGCTTTGGGGTTTTTTATTTTTTTCATATACAACACTGGTATGTAGGGATATCTGATATTGAGAAGCCCCAAAGTGAACTGCTTGGATTTCTTCAAACATTTTGCAAGTAAAATTCTCAGAGAAATCACAATGTAAGATAATTTCATTACTTTTAAGGTTATTCTTCATATCTTTATATTTGTTATATTGGTGTGTGATATTGAATAAATGAATTTTAAAATACTGTAACTCTTGCTCAAATTTAGTAATCAAATCTTGTAAGGATCCTGTCATAACGGCTTTTACATTTCGTTTATATTTCTTTATTAAATTATTCTTTTTGTATTCCACATCTTTAATAGACCACTCAAGCCAAGTAACATCATCCGGCGTAATGGTAGATACATTATACGAGTATGTTATTTTTCTTACTTTACAGATTATACATTCTCCATACATACATTCCTGATTGTTGAGATTGCAAACTAAATGAGTCACTACATCGTTTAGTGTTTTATATCCATTTATAGCTGATAATCTTTTGAGTGATACAAACTTAAATTCAATATTCGAATGCTTTTTACACACGCATGTATCACGGTCTGTAAGTTTTGGGTGGATTACATAAAAGGGTTTATGTCTTAAAAATGTCGTGTAAGACAAATTAGTTCCTGTTTCTTGTTTAAATTTCTTATACAAATTAGTTATACGGTCCAGTAAATATCTTTTCTGCATCTTCACTTTTTTAAAGGTTTTTGTGTCCTTCTTTCCAGCTGTTGTTCGAGATACGTCATCTTGTATATAGAAATCTCGTATTTTGTTAGCGAACTTTTCATATTCAGTAATTACTAGATTTTTGGTGTTACGCAACCGACCTTTCAAACCGATATGGGACCCTAATTTTGTTTTCATTTTATATTTTTCAACTATAGCATTATTGACCACTTTTTTTAAAATATTTCTCTCAGCGTTATTTTTAGCGTTCTTGTATGAATTAGTTAAACTTTCGCTCAATATGTTTTTTTCTAGTATAGCTGTCCTTATTTTATTTTTTTCTAATAAAGGCACATCTTTCATTTCTCGAATGAAGGATTCAGTTTTTGATATTGGAGAAGTTGATGTTGATGGATATGAAGGTTTAACATTTTCTTTACTGTCATCTAAATAGTTTTGCTGACATGTTGACAACAATTTATATCTATAAACTTTTTTTCTTAAAGCATCTACTGTCTTTTTTAATTTATCTATTTTTCTTTTTTGCTTTTGGTTTTCTTTGGTAATTCTATAGTATCTTTGTTTATATATTTTTCGATTTATTTTTTTATTTAGTTCATTATTCGATTTTATCTGTTTTTGTTTCAATTGCCGCCAAATTTTACGTCTTTTAGCTTTTTCAATTTCAGATAACTCACTTATTTTTTTATACCCTTTTCTTTTTTTTTCAGCGTCTTTTTTCTTTTGCTCATTCCACTTATTCGGGTCATTTTTGCTTTAAGACGTTCTATACATTTTTGTCGTTCAGCTGGTGTTAAAGGCATTTTTCTAAAACAAAATTAAACACATTAAGACGTCCGCCTATACGGAGTCGTCAGCAATTTATACTTATAACAGATTGTAAAGGGGAATGCCCACTCTCCTTAGTGTCTCAGGCCCAAGATGGACACCAAAATTTAAAATTAAAATTAATTGTTTTAAAATCTTTATAGTATTAGATATCTAAAAAATATATCCTAAGTGACGCCACTATTTCAGAAATATATAAAAAAATAAAATCGTTTTAAGGTTATTTTTATACATGAAATCGTATCCGACTGAAAGAAAATACAAGAATTTCTCTATTTTTCGATTGTTTCATAACCAAATTATGATATAAAGTGTGTTCAAGATATATTTTTATCCACTTAAGGGTAACACAAGTTATTAGGGTATAAAAAAAAGAGTTTGCTGTTTCAAAAATCTGTATTCTCTTCTTCATTTTCATACACAATTAACAAATCATCTAAAAATGACGCAGGAGGGAATATATTTGTTTCAAATCTTGCCCAACCTATATACCAGAGCACAGTCATTATATGGGCACAGCAACCTACTGTGCGTTTTCCAATTATACAATTGCAATAATATTGTTCAACTGCATCTTTGCCAGCATTATTATTATTTATTTCAATGTAAAAAAATACACCTTACGGCTTATATGTCTGCTTTGTATCTTAGCTCGCAAAAGCCAACAATTATCATTTATCAATTCGCTTGGTAGGTTGCTATTTTGTTCTCTACATATTTCAATACTATACATACCGTTAGCTCTGATATGTTCTCCATAATAAGATCTTGCTTGTTTTATTTGATATGTGCCACATGCAATTAATATCAAATCACTCATTGTTAACCGTGGAAAGTTATTTAAATTGTCAGAGCCAACGGTAATGTTCACAAATTGAGCCCTCCTGCGATTTAAATTATATTGAGTTACATAATCTGATAAAGAATTTGGGATGTACATTTTCTCATTAATTACCGATAATATTTGATCTGCATCAGGTCTGTTTAATACCCTAGGATGAAACCTATTTATTAATGCTGCACCTACTGCAAAATCTTGCATCATATGAGTACATGCTCGATTGAAAAACTCTTGCCGAAACAATTTAAATGATTGTTTGAATACACCATTTATAATTTCAACAACCCAGCGACAAATGGTAACTTTTCTCGAATTATTAGCAGCCACAGTGGATAATTGTGTTTCACCTGGCTCAAGTGATGCTGGGACTTGAACTGAATAACCATATTCTGTTAGAAGTGGTATTGCATCCCTAAAACCTCGGTCTAATATGAATACATCGCCAGGTTGAAAAAATCTCCTCATTGGAGCATTTTGTGAATTAAATTCATTTATTAGGATGTCGGCATCTGATGTTGTTGCCGGATAGGGCCCTAAAACATCTAATATATATCCATCACAACATGTTAATATAAACGGTTTCATTAAATTCCTGTACTTGTGTAAAGAGTATGTTTGTTTCTGATATTTGTAGTTAGAGCTTTTCTGTATATAGATATAGGTTCCATCCATAATTACTATAGGTTTCACCTGGTTAGTGCTTCCAAATAATCCATTAGGAATTATTAAATTCCTTCGAGCAATGTCATCTCTAGTAATGTGCCCTAAACCTAAGTTTTGTTGTACAAAATCTTGAGTTAGGAGTTCTCTTGCATTATTCATAAGTCTTTCTAAAGTACTTCTAGGTATTTTTAATAATGAAGATAGTCTTTCATCTGAATCACCTGTCCTAAGTTTGGTTAAATAAGCAGCCAGTCCAGTAGCACCTCTGTGTCTATTTTTTAGTCGAGGAACCTCTTCCAATATTAGTCTAAATTGATGTTTAGACATCCCAAGCCAATAATATACTAAATGATCATCACTGTCTTCAATATTTTCAAAATCAATATTATTGCCTATCTGATTTTTCAACAGTAATAGCAAATCTTCAAGGAATGCTGCTGTGAAGGTATGGTTACCATTTTCAACAATTAAACTATCCCATGTACCATTGCTTAGGTGACCATTACAGATACGGCAGTTTTTAGGTACATAAAAAGATAAATCACATAACAATCTCACGCGAATTGATGTAGGGATACCATTCTTTCAGTTCCGTGGCAGTCAGGGAATATACAACATCTTTCTGTATTTGAAGCCCTTGTATAACTAGGTAGAATGATTACTGATTCATTTGTAGCAGCTGACGATGTTGATGCTGATTCTTGAACAAAATGAACAGCAGCCCTGTCAGCTCTCTGCCAGCAAGGATGACAAATGCGACTTAATGATGAAACCTAAAAAGTATAAACAATATAAGAAAATAAAAAACTAAACAGATATTTAACATACATGGGTAATGTACTTTAAAAAACTTACCTCTCGAGGTTGAATCCATTCCATAATTACATTTCTAATGAGGTTTTCTCTATCTGTATCTGTCCTTAATAAGTGACTTCTTATCCGTCTAACAGACCGCCCACAATAGATGCAGCTATTTAGACGTCCAGACCCTTCAGATTCTTGTTGAGGAGCAAAGCTTGCTGTTACTGCCAACCAACAGTTGTGGCAAACAAGATTATCTCTTGATACCTAAAACAAAGTTATTATCTGTAAATAATTGGAACATGATGGCGCCGATTTGAAAATCATTATATTTTGGTTTCTATAATTATATAATATTTTACCTGCTGTGGTGCAATCCACTGCTGTATCACGTTTATTTCTTCTTGCTCCAAGGTATGACTTTGAGTTTCGGTCAGGATAAAACCACAATTCACACAATGTTCCTCAGACATTGTACAAAATGTTATCGATCGATATCCAAAATCGAATGCAAACGTGATCCTTAATTCCAGAGCCAAAAAGTTGTCGTTGAAAGCGCGAACAAATCCCATAAAACAAAGCCAAAGTCGTAGGTAAAACTGAATCAAGTCCATAAAACAAAGCCGGGTCGCAGTGAAAGAAATCAAAGAAAAATCAAAACACATCCACATTGAGCGTAAGCAACAAGCGAAGTGTCAGTGTCATACAGTCAAATTCAATTCAGTGTTGTCACCATTACGAAAATAAAAAAAATACTAAATCGATTATTTATTTAAATAATCGATTTTTTTAATAATTGATTCATGTTTCTTATTGCTTTTTTTCGTGTACACTGGGTTTTTATTTTTGAAGTAATGTATTATCTACTTAAATATTAATTAAATACCATAAAAATCCCGTGAGTATGCTGTTAAGTTTATTGTACGTGTTTTTAAAAATCGATTTGAATCGATTAGTTAATCATAGAGGATTATTGATGCTGGCAATATTCCGCCATACTCAATTCCTGTTTCTGTTTTTTTTAATACAATTACTTTTTTTAACAAATACTTAACGATTATAATAGCGCTCATTTTAATGTAACCAAAAACATATTTTTTTATGGCAAAATTAATGCATAAATTGTTTTTTCTCTAGTCTGTTGTTCACTGTGGGCCTCAGATGGGCAATCCCCTTTGATATAGATATAAAGCGGTAGCTTAAGCATTTATTGAAAAGGTGATATAATTATTACATACATAGACTACACAAACACACAATTTTAGCTTACTTTACTGACAGACATTACATTTATGACATTGATGTGGATTGTGAAACTGATTATTATAATTAATAATGAAAAATTATTACTAAGTAAAAGAGGGCAATATGAAGCGTGCTAAGTAATATCTATGTTTTTTTATCTATAAATAACAAAAACATCGCAGTACTCGTAGTTAAGCACAGTATAAAAATAATTCAGTTTATTCTGTACGCTGCTTTGCCTTTTCATATCTGTTACATAACAGAAAAACGTAACGGAAAAATAACGTATATGAATTTTAAGCACGTTTCTAACCTATAAACTATTCAATGGAGCCGACATCATATCATTTCAAATAATTATATTTTTTATCTCTTTCGGCTACCACAATCCTTTACACATAGTAAAATAGAATTAGAAAAATACTTACCCAAGTCCGATAAACCGCAAAAACAATTTTTTTCCAATTAAATGTCTATTTCAAATGATACAAACCAAATCGCAAACACTGGACGAAATATCAAAATGGCCGAGTCGACAACTGCGCCACCTGTTTATGCATTTCTTGTGGAATGTTGCCAGTTACTAATTTTATTCCAAATCAATGGCTTTTTTTTTTAAACACAATAACCGAGAAGAATAACGGAGATGAATCTAATATTGGACATTCATTAAATATTACGAATATTATGAATTACATATTTTTTAATAATATAATTATGTTAACGAAGAATAATATAACAAAGAAAGAAATTGTACATTAACACAAGGCGTATTTTTTTTATACAATTTTGACTACCAGTTAAGTAAAGAGGGACATCAACTTCTTTATGACATTTCTGCAGCCACAATGTTAAAATGTTGATTAAAAGAATTTATACACATTCTTTAGTAATATTTTACTCAATATAAATTGTAGTGCTAACTTTTCAGAAGTGTTAAGGACAAAGTTTTGCTTATATTGAAATAATAAATTGAAAATAATCAAACTGGACGCGGGGAAAGTAGGAAATGTACATTTTTATGAATAACACCCAGCTAGCAAAGTCACACAGATCACTTCGACCATTTTATGCAATTTATCAATCTGTATGGAAATATCTAAATTGTGTTTTTAATTAATTTTATTGTAAATATTAATTAGGTAAGCTAGTTAAAGTTAATTATTATTTATTTCTTTGTATAGTTGATAATTTAATGTGTTCGTGTTAGTTTTAGTTATTGTAAATATTTGCTTATATTATAAAATTATATAGAAACAATATAACTATGTACACACACCGTTACAGTATATCAGCAACTATAAAAGCAAATTAAAAAGGCTAGTTGCTGATATAAATGCCAATACCAGTGCCACAGGCGGAGGACCTCCAAGTAGTGCTACTCTATCTGAGTATGACCTGAGATTTTTGGCTGTGATGGGAGAGGGATTTGGCCAAATAAATCAAGCCGTTCGCATCAATCCCTTCCCAGAAATGGTAAGTTTTGTTTGTTTTATTATTAGTATTTACAATATACACTTTATACACCCAATATAATAATAAATATTGAAATCCCTTACCGGCGAACATTCAAATAAAGTGGTCTAAGAGATCTTGGATTCTCAGATAGAGCTTTTTCTTGAAAAAGATAGGATTATATTTTTTATAATTGTGATAATTAAAATACTGTTTTATTTTATATAGCCAGAAGCTCCAGAAGCACAGACTGCTCCAACAGCTTGTTCATCACAGTCGACTGAGACATCTAATGTCGATGTATATGTAATGTATGTAAAACATTTTTGTGTAAATTTATTTTTAATTTATCACATGATTTTGGACTGAAATGCTTAAATTGTACACTACTTCCCTAGTCCGAAGTAGTGTTGCCCAAATTCAGTCTTGGTCTTGCAGTCTTGGTCTTGTTCTTGCGTTTTTGCAAGACCAGACCAAGAACAAGACGCGTATTTTTAGCAAGACCAAGACCAAGACTGACCGTGCAAGACTTGAGCAAGAACAAGACATAGCCTGCAAGACTCTTGCGTCTTGCAGCTAGGACTTAGCGCTATTTCACTGAGTAGTTAGGTGTAACTGTTCGGTGTATAGGTAGGTACGCTTAGGAATTCTATGAGACGCAAAAAACTGTATCAAAGAATATGAAAAACTGGACCTATGCGCATTACGACTAATACCATAAACATAGCGAATAAAAATTTTAGACCCAAGCATAAGGCTCCGACTTTTGACCTGACAATGTGGGGGAAGCAACTTAAAACAGAAAGTCTGCGCAAGTTCAATGAACTTTATGAAGAATATAAAAGTCTACACTCACTGAACAAATCTCTGGAATTACCAGAAAAAGAAAATAATGTATGTGATGAAGATGAAGACGTAATAGACTTTGATAAACTCTATGAATGTCCCTCGACGTCATCTGGATCTTGTCTTCAAGGCTTAGTGATAGACGAGTTGGAGGAGTACCTGAGAAAACCAAGAACTGCCAGCTCGGAAGACATTTTAGATTGGTGGAGGACGCATGAGACAGAGTATCCGATTTTATCGAAAATGGCCCGTGATTTTCTCTCAATACCTGCAACTTCAGTACCTGCTGAGAGGTTATTTTCTAAAGCATCATTAGTAATTAGAAAACATAGAAATAGGTTAAGTGATGAGTCAGCCAGATGGTTACTTTGTATTAATTCTTGGTCAAAAAAAATTATATAAAGTTTCATAACCTAATGATAAAGCTGTTGATTTGTGTTGTATTTTATTTTTTATTCAAATAAATGATAAATCGTAAAACTCTTTTATTAAATTTCTTATAAGTTGAGGGTTCAATCTCTTTCTAGACAGATAAGTATTGTTCTTTAAAATACAGTCAAGTTATTGTAATTAATTTGTTTTTTTACATGTTTTAGCAAATGTAAGCTTATAAATCATAAATGTTTATTAAGAAACAGTTACTTCCATGGAAAACGACATATAGGTCAGTTGATTTTTCGAATTTCTTATCAAATCTTCAGTTATTTATTAATCTGCTTGATCTTTACTATGGCTATGTTAATTCAAGCTCACAATGTTCCAATTCTAATACGTTTTTCTAAGATTTAAAGTAAACTTTAATAAATAGTAATAGACTAATAGGTAATTGCAAGACTTGCAAGACTCTTGCTGCAAGACCAAGACCAAGACCAAGACTGAGAGCGCAAGACCAAGACCAAGACCAAGACCAGGTGTATTGGCGCAAGACCAAGACCAAGACTGGCTAAGTCTCGTCTTGTTCTTGCATTTGGGAACACTAGTCCGAAGAAACCGGCGTGCATGCATAAAAAGAGTAATGAATGTTGAAGAACCGCAAGTGGTGTGTAAGGATCGTGCCATGTGGCGCTCGTTACTCTCTATGTACTTTCACTAAAGTTTGTATACAAGTAACTGACTTTTAATTAAGACTTGATTAAATTAAATAATAATTCTAGTACTGAAAATACCTGTGCTTATATATATTTAGTTATTACCATGAGTTAATAATTTGGAACACTAATTCTTATTTTTAGAACTGAGGAAGAAGCTGTTGACAATCCGACATATATTACAAATGAAAATGTTAGGTAAGTAAACAACTGTCTTTGAATAATTGTAATACTTTTATTTTGTTTTTGAGATTTCCTAAATCAAATCTTTAAAATTTCTTTAAATCATTCACTTAAAATTTTTTCTTATATTTTTCAAATTCACAAATCATAAATTAGCAATGCATTAATGGTACTCTTTATGGTGTGTTTTTTCATGGAGGATAAGAGTTATTCAATTCAATATTATTACAGTAAATTCATGAACATTGAAGAATATATGTTCAATTAATCAGTTGCCCATTACTTTGTTAATGAATCAAGCACTTTTTATAACAAGATCATTAACCAACCATTCCCTGTATTAGTGGGAAATAGGTAATATGCTTCACAAAATATATAACAAATACAAATAATTTATATTGCACTGTATTCATATTTCTAGAACGGAGGAGCAAAGCGATCTTGTTCGTGAAGTAGTTTCTCCAAGCCCAACTCCAGTGGACAATACTTCAGCACCTCGGAGAAGAAGTAGGACACGGCAACGCAGTAAGAATTAAAAAATCTTTTATAGAACAGAAAGAGGGAGACTATACCTGGTTCACTTGCATGTTTAGCTATTTATTTACCTATGTGATATGTTGACAAATAAGCAGACTGCCCACTTGATGGTTAAGTGTCTGCAGTGTTTAATATAAAACATTCTTGTTTATTTCTTAATACATTATCCATTATTTACACATTTTTAGGTCGGCCGTTGGCACCCCTGGATGAAGCCCGAAGAATCTTATCACGGGTTGAGATGCAGAGAGCGGCTGCTGATACAGCACAAGCTCAAGCTCTTGCAGTTATTGGCCAAAGTTTACAGCGTTTAGCTGAAAGCCATGACAGAATAGGGCAGAGTCTTTCTCGCCTGTCTGATGTAGCAGAACAGTATTTTAATTCTTTATTGGACAGATGATGGACACCTACACATCAACAAAAGTGGGCATAACTCCACCTTCATAAATTTATTAATTTTTGTTAATTTTAAAAAATATTTGATTTTTGTTAATTTTAAATTTTGTTGATTATTTATGTTCCTAAACAAAGATTGAACTTTATCTAATCAAAAGTAATTTTTAAATTGATTATAAAGAGTCTAAGTTGATTTTGTCTAGAAAAGATTTATTTGTGATGTTCAATTGTACTTAAAGTAGAACTTGTTCAAAAGTATTTTAAGTTGATTATTAACACAATAATCTCGTGTCTTTATAGTTAATCTACTGTTATAATTTATTTTGGAAGTTCTTAAAAATTTACATGTTTATACTTTTCGATTCGATTGCAGATTTTATAATTCTTAAGATTTTATGGTGAAAATTTGTATTTAAGTATTAGTAGGCAAACACAATATATATAAAAAATATAATTGAACATGTTTATGTAATGTATGAGAGTATATTGCAAGGTAGATTAAATATTATTATGTATGTCGGTAGTTTGTATTATTGTAGTTGAAATATTATTATGTATGTCGGTAGTTTTTAAGTTAATTTTAATATAAATACGAGCACATCTGTAATGTTTGTTAATCCTACAATAGACGTCGCAAGATCAACAGTCTTTCATTATTCCTGCCCCGCTCCAGATTCTTCAGTGGCGACGAGGATTATTCTACGAATCGAAGCGCGATATTAAGCTGCAAAAAAAAAAAAGAAAAAAAAAAATACGAAGAAAGGAAGATGTCGATTGGAAGAATAGCAGAGTTTAATGTGCGCACGGAGAATTGGAGATTGTACGTGGAACGACTCGAGCAATACTTTGTTGTCAACGACATAAAAGAAGATAGACAAGTGCCGACGTTGATCACGGTTATGGGAGCGGAATGTTACGAGCTGTTGGTAAATTTGTGTACTCCAGAAAAGCCGACGAGTAAATCTTTTAAACAGCTTGCGGATATTTTGGAAAGGTACCTCCAACCAAAGCCGAGTATATTATCGGAGCGGTATAAATTTCGTCACAGGAAGCAGGGTAGTGATGAAACTATTTCTGAATACGTAGCCGTGTTAAAGAAGATGTCGACGACTTGTGAGTTCGAAAGTTGGCTAGAAGAGAGCTTACGTGATCAAATAGTATGTGGGATCAAAAGCGAAACTATACGACAACGCTTATTTACGGAGAACAAGATGGATTTCGCAAAAGCTTATGCCCTATCTGTGAGTATGGAAGCAGCGGAGAAGGACGCGGCGACAGTGGAAGGCCGAACAATGGCAGAATGTGATAACACAGCATCCTGTCAGGAAATCGCAGAATCGTGTCGAAATAAGGGACCGACAAGACTGACGACCAGTGGCGGCGGTGGCGAGTTCCGTGGCCGCGCACGGCGCGCGCGGGGCAATCGGCAGGCATCGGCGGCGGGCCTTGGGCGTGCTGCGTTTGGCCAGCGGGCGAGAGAGAGCGCTCCCCAGCAGGCATGTCGGGTATGCGGTGCGGATCACGACGACGGTCGCAGTGTCCGTTTTCTCACTACGTATGCAGAGTTTGCAATAGACGGGGGCATTTACGGCGAGTCTGCCCCAATCTATCAAGTCACTACGCCGTGGACGTGACACCAGCGATTCGGAGGATAGCATCGACGAGGACAGCGATGAGGTACCACTAAACCAATTATCTTTTAAGCAGTGTAATCCAATAATGATATCGCTTAATATAAATGGTCACGATATCGAGATGGAATGTGACACTGTAGCGCAGTGTCATGTATAAGTTTAGTACTTTACAAAAAATTATTTAATAACTTAGAAATTCAAAAAACAAATTTGCACTTACGATACTATACAGGAGAGATAATAAAACCGGTGGGTGTTATAAAACCTATAGTAGGGTATATGAATATTAAAAAGAATTTAAATTTATACGTTATAGAAAATGCGAAGACGTCGTTACTAGGCAGACAGTGGCTTATGGCGTTAAATATTCAACTGCCAAGATTTGAGAGTTTAAATAAAGTGAATTATCATAGTTTTGACATAAATGATTTTAGTTCCAGATACTGTGATGTGTTCGCGGATGGTCTGGGTCGTTTCACGGGCGGCCAAGTGGGCATTCACTTACGAGAGGGGGCGCGGCCGGTGTTCATGCGCGCGCGGCCGCTGGCATACGCGCTGCGTGCGCCCGTGGAGCGTGCGCTGGATCAGGGGCACGATTCTCATGCAATAGAAAAAAGTTCACATTCGTAAAAAAGTTCGAATTTTTTTCGAATGTAACACAGTTAGTCTATTGTCAGAAGTTCACAATCGAACTAGTTCGCATGAACGTCTTTCGAACAAGACGAGTGATACGACCAGTAGGAGTGGACATTCGAACGAATTTAAATCAAAGTTTGATTGGATATACTTTTTATTTGTGTTGATTTGACTTTACATAGGAAATGGACGAAATTATTGTAGATTTTATTGGTAATTTAGTTTAGAGGCAGCGAATGCAGAACCGCCGCGACGAAGTGTTTCAGCAAATGTAGATCCATTTGATTTGAGCAATGCAGAGTTTATTAAACATTTTCGATTAAATAAGAACCTCACATTAGAACTCATCCAAATGTTTGAGCTAGTGATTCAACAGCGATTACGCATTGACTTATTAAAAACAAAGGTAGGCAAAAAAACAATAAATATATAGTAGAAAATATCGGAAATAAATCAATTTTAATTTCTCGTTTTAAAGTTGTTTACTAAAAAACTTGAATTTTAAAACTTTTTAAAAGAGTTTTAAAATTCAAGTGTCATATTAATAAAATAATATATTTTTAATAGTATATTTACGAATAAAATGTATTTATTAGTAGATGAATCAGTAACAGTGTTTTTATAAACGCTTAATAATTACGTAATTTATTATTTAATCTATACCCGAACGTACTATTTCGAATAGTGATTGTTTTATGGGTGCTCAGAATACGAGATAAACGAAACATTCGAACTTTTCAGTAGAGCGGAGGAATTCGTATACGAATTTTAATATGGAAAAAATTCGATTGCATGAGAATCAGCTTCCAGATGGTGCGCGACGGCATCCTCACTCCTGTAGACCGCTCGGACTGGGCCACGCCCATTGTACCAGTCGTCAAAAAGGACGGTAATATTAGAATTAGCGCTGATTATAAATTAACTTTAAATAAGGTTATAGAAGTCGACCGTTATCCGTTACCCAAGTGGAGGATTTGTTAGCACGTTTACACGGTGGGGAAAAATTCAGTAAAATATATGATCTGTCACAGGCGTATGCACAATTCGAATTGGACGATTCTAAGAAGTATACAGTTAAACACACATAAAGGCCTATTCATGTATAATAGACTCGTATTTGGATTATCGTCTAGCCCAGGAATTTTTCAAAAACATCTCGAGCAATTGTTTGCTGACATACCACATGTAGGAGTTTTTTTGGACGATGTCATTATTTCTGGGCGAGGCGACCTGGAACATCTGGATAATTTAAATAAAGTTTTTGAGCGTTTGCGGAATAATGGACTTAGAGTAAAAAGGGAAAAGTGTGCATTTTTTCAAGATAGTGTAAATTACTTAGGACACGTTATAGACAAAAAGGGCGTGCGCACTTGTGAAGACAAGGTCAAAGCCATTTTAAATACCAGGCCCCCACAAATGTTTCAGAGCTACGATCTTTTATTGGTATGGTCATAGTGCAGGCTCGAATCGGATACTCGTTTGCAAAATTTGCCGACCGCGAACTGTTCTTTGATATGTGTTCTGGGGACCTTGAGCTGTATAAAAACGCTTGTTGCCACGAGCGCGCGCGGTCCCGCCCCTCTCCCCACCTCACGCTTCGCTACTTTGCCGCTTAGTCATACGTGACGTTGCGACCTCGCTGAGTTCACGCCAGTCGCCGCATAACATCATCGAATAATTGTTGTTTTTCGATTGTTTACGTTATTTATTACCTATTCACTATTGTAACAGTGTTTTGTCAAAAAAATGTCACTAGAAATCGTGAATAAGAAAAAAAGACCTTGTGAACTAGTGTGTTTGTTTTTGTTGAAATAAAATAATATGTGCATGTAAACTTGGTATACTTTTTATTCCTCACATTACATTTTCCAAACATTTCCTATACAATCACCATTACGTTC